>JAQFXP010000864.1:0-23682 GCA_034693685.1 Belba bartosi
AATATACAAGCTATCCTGTCATAAAATTTTATTTAATAGCAAAATTCGAGACCCTTTCTGAATCTGGATAACAGTACTGTCAAAAACTGACTTTGGTGAACATTGCGGGATAATGTTCTTGAGTTGCATTTTATATATTTCTATTATAATTTGCCAGACGCCGATTGATGTTGGTAATTGTATGAAATTATTAAGATTTATTAGAAACATTTATGTTTGTTCAATTTTACAACATTATGAATGCAATTATATGACATATGTTTTAAATACAATGCATATTTTAATTATAAATTTATACTTTAGTAAATAGTAACCTAATATTCTAATTGAGTATAAAAATCCGTTCTGATCTAGCAGATAGAATTTAGACAATTGTCTCTCAAAAATGTAGTATAATCATACTGTTCAGTCTTGTTTTAAAATTATTTTAACAATTATAAAATTGTATATTTTGCTTGCTTTATTCTATTATAATAACATATAATTGTGAATTAATAAAATAAACAATTAATGTGCACATTAGGGTAATACATATATAAATTTAATTATTAAAAAATATTTGTCTAAAGTTAAATATGTTTTTAGTTTAATACCATTTCTTGTTGTAGAATAAAAATTAAATTATTTGACCCAATTATGTGGACATTCATTAAATTTAAATTTTATTTTGTTAAATTTTTTTAGAACATATAATTTCTTGTATGTTTAATTGATTTTATGTTTAAAATTTTTAATTATTGTTCATAAGTTAAATAACATTTACTAATTTATAATAAATATATTTTGTAATATTTTCTGTATTTTTTTAATTTATCTGATTGTGATTTGTTGGAAACCCAACAGGCATTCAAATATTCAATAATTGGTAAAATATAGAATTTGTATAATTGTAAAACTGTTATTTTATTTACAAATATGTTTTAAATAATTATATATTTTTATAACTGTATAAAATTATTTTAAAACAATCATTATTAAATAAATTTTTTATTATACAGTATGTTACTCGCAGATGTGTATGACTTTCTACACATTCTATAATTTTGTTTTTATTTAATTTCATCTATTTGTTATTACACTTTGTTTCTAAATTATTTAAATCTGTTTTTAGTTTACAAATATCATTAGCCCATTAAAAATTATAACATTTTAGTATTGCACGTAAATCAGAAACATATAAATTAAATTGAAAAGGTAACATAACCTCTCATTGGGCAAACTCGAATTTAACTTTTTTAATAGCCAATATAAATTATTAATTTTTATGAATTGTTTTTTATTTATTAATATATTTTAAATTAAATTTAAGTAATTTCCTGTAATACAATTTTGATTATAAAAATAAATATTTTAAACTATTTACTGATTATTGATAAAAAAATATTTTAATATATTTTATAAAAATAATTTTAAATACAGAAATAATTTTTTAATAAAATTATAATAATACCATAATTGCTATAACATAATTATATATATAGTTATCTAGTTAGTTTATATAATTTAATTTTTATTAATGTAAAAATAATTATATACAGTATATATTTAATGGTAGTTTAAAAAACTTGTTTTATCTAATACTAAATTTATTTAAATTAAGCATGGAAACTTATAATTTAATAAAAATAAAATAATTATTTTAATCTTTAAGTAAATTACATAATGCTTTTATTAAAATATATAAATTGATAAAAATTACTTAAAAAGTTTATTAATAAAATAAAAATAATAAGTAATTAAAATAATAATTGAAACATAAAATAATTAAAATAACTATCAAATAAATTATATTAAAAAATAAATTATTTGCCGTTTTAATTTATAAAAATATAATTAAAAACAGACTGTAATAAGTGTTTGTACAATTTTACATAAATCAATAATTTGCTAAATTTATTATGTTTAGTTTTTTAATATTAAGTAGATTGACATTTATTAATAATTTGGTTTATGTAAAATACTAAATAAACTATTAGTTTAATTATTTAATAAAAAATTAAATAATTAAGACAATAATTAACTATTACTAAAATATTAATAATATAACAATTAATATAACTACAGTAAAAATTTTTGTTTTAAAATATAATTTTTTAAATACTTTATATAAAATAAACATAATTTTAAACTTTTATTTTAAAATAATTAAATATTAAGTTATTATTTATTATATTATAATAAAACATGCCGGCAACAAATGCATTTGTTGAAATGTCACAGATTTTTAGTACATTAACAAAATCCCAGCCGTTCAAATTTGATGTCAAAATGATTTGTCATAAAAATTTTACCATGTTGGGTAAAATTATTGTTTCATCAAAAAATGTAACATGCATTTTTATTTATCTATAAATAAAAATTATTAATTTTATAATTTACAGCTTTTTGGAGGATTGTTTGGATTTCAATGGGATATTATTGAATATATTTTGTGCAATCTAAATTTATTTGTAACAATTAAACATGACGATTGCATAAAACATAAAGTTTGATAATTTTTAGTTTATATTATAAAATTTTAATAAAATTAATTTGTTTATTTTTTAGAATATATTTTGTATACATAGTGATTTAGCAGATATAATGTTAAATACAAGTGTTTTTACGACTATAACGCAACAATATATAATAAGTATCCTTGGTGTATTAAAATACGACGATGATAAAATATTTTTAACATTTTTCAACTTATTTTCAGCTAAGGTAAATAAATAAACTATTATTAAATTAATATAGAGACTATTTTTAAAGAATATTTTGGCTTAATATTTTGTTTAGTTAAAAAATTGAATTATTTTTTTAATTTAATGCACAATAAAAATTGTAAAAGTTAAATTTAGATTTGTTTAAAACCGTGAAATATATTTTTACAAAAACGCTTTATTAATATTTTTAAATATTAATACTGCAAATAAAAATAAAAATTGGGACAAATCGAATTAAATACAATTCAAAAAAATTTATTTACAATAAACAAATTTAAATATAAATAATGTATTTAGTTATTTTTAAAAAATTATCTTGTATATATAAAATTAACATGTTGTAGAATTATACTCGGGTTTATCACGTTACAGGCGCACCACTTTAATCATTATGCAAACATTCTAAATAATTTTAGCATGCTTAAAAATCTTTTCTAGTTTAACTAGCTAAAAACAGCAATTTAATCTGATATTTGTAACCGTAAACTCAGCTATGACAAATAGCTAGTCAATAATTTTTCTAAAAGTCTATATTTGTATTGAATTCTTAATTGTAGCTAGTATCTCATATTAATGTTGTTTTAAGACCTGAGCTCTGAGTTATTGTAAAACCAGTAATTATTATTATTTTACTATTTAAAACCAAAAGAGTTTACAAAACTAAGTTAAGTATGAGTAGCAACTAACAGCTAGTTGAATTTAATTAGTTCCTAGCTAGTTGAACAGTTTGAATCGAAGAATGTTCTAAAAGCAAATGAGATAGCTATTGATTAACTAGCACAGTTTGAGTGTCAATTACGGAACAGTTGGTCTTGATTAGCTTAAGAGAGCAGTTAATTGCGGATCACAATAAAAATCAGTTGAATTAAATTAAATCGAATTTTAAGTATAGTTTTACGAATTAAACCTATAATTCAATATCTGGTTAATTTACAGTTTTGTGAGCTTTCAAGCTAATAATTATTGAAATATTTATATAAAGTGAGAGTTAATTGAAAAGACAATAAGAAGTAATTGCAAATAATGTGTTATTTTAAGTAATAAAACTTACTTTAATTAATTAATATTTTAATAACAATTTTAAGCCAAGTGTTTAAGTAAATCAAAGACAAGTATTCGGTGAACTCTTGCGTAACGGTATCGGCACAGCAATAGCACAGAAACTCTGAATTACAGCCAAAGCTGTCAAACAGACTAATATCAGAGTAATTGCCGTTTTGTTGCATATTAAATAATTTATTTAAAATACTTAGAATCATAGCAAATATCAGAAATTTGATAGTGGTTGTTTTTAAACATAATCTTACTTTTAAGACCAAAAAACGACAAATTTTAATTGTGTACAGAATCTATTGTCAGTTGCCTTTATATTTTGTCTTTTGACTTTTTGCTGTTGAATTTTGTTTATTAGCAGAAAAAATTTTGAAATGGTAATGATTAATATTTTTTAATACTGTGTTTTTTAATTTGCAATGGTATAGTCATTGGTAGTTGTATCGGTATGATTATTGTTTATTATAAAAGAGATTTTAAAAATTTGTGGTACTATTTCTTTTTATGTTGTATGGAATATAGGATAGTCATTTATATCTAGCATCTAAAACTCAAACTTTATTTGCTAAAATTTAGATACATAATATATATGTTAGATTTTTGGTTAGCTGGTTTTGACTTAAATTAGTGTTTAAGCAAAGGAAATTTACAATTAAATAAATTTCTATTATATTTTGCCAAAGGCGTCTAAAAAGTGTACGAAAACTTTATAAAATTTATTGAAAAAATCATGTATATTAAAACAAATTTTGAAATTTAAGAGTTAAATAACAACTTAATAACGCAATTATATGGCATTTTTTAAATTTGTGCAAATTTACTTTTTAAAAATTAAAATATTATTATATTTTTTAAATTATAGTTTTATATATTAGTAAATAGTGACTAAATATACAATTTATATATAAAATAATGAATATTAAAATTTTGAGGTTTGAAGTAAAGTTATAAAATATCTGTTCTAATCTAGCAAATTTAGTTTAGCCAATAATCCCTCAAAAATATATTAAGATAACACTGTTCAATCTTGTTTTACTTTAATTTTAAATAAAGAAATTTTAAAAATTTGCATTTTTACATTTAAATTATAAAGTAAAAAATTTAAATATTTTATATTAAATATAAATTATATATAATAGATCTGGATGGCACTGTTTGTTACGTGGATTTTATTCGGTTTATTAATTAATATAACTTTGAAATCAAATTTAACCTCATTTTTACCATTATTTTATATATATGTAAATTTTGTAAATCAAACAACTAAGTATTTCGATCAGATTAGCAAATCTATAAACATAAACATTAAAAACTATTTATTAAAAATTTATTTTTTATTATTTATTTTACTTTTGAGTTCAAATATATTGTCGAAAGCGTTTACGAGTTTACTATTGAACTCATATTTTAAATACAAACCGACGTTAACTGTCAACACATTAGAAGACATTAAAAATAATCCAAATTTATTGGTCGCCGGAAGAGAAAGTTTAGAAGCAATAAAAAAATTAAATTTTAAAACTTATTCTATTTTAAAGAAGAAATTTGAAAAATATCAAAAACAGTCAAATATTAATTTTAGTGAATATTTATTTTACATGGACAATAATCTTATTAAAGATATAATTGAAAGAAAAATAGTCTTGTTAATGACATCTTCATTTGTAGAAGATATTAAAAACTCTCATCCTTATTTTAACCTGTTGGAGTCAGAAACTAATTACATTTCTAATTATTACTATGCATTTGTTCACACAAATCAACCTGCTCATAAAAAAATAATTAGAGCGTAAAAACAAAATTTATATTTATACAACATTAATTAAAATTAATTATTTATTAAAATGCAGATTTATTACATTTTGATTATTTTAATAAATAAATTATTTTAAATACTATCAAAAATATATATTAAAATTACTTATTTTATTGTTGAATATAATAATTATAATTTTGTAATTAATTAAATTTAATTTTTATTAATTTAGGTTTAAAGCATTAAAAGAAAATGGCAATTTAGAACATATGTATTGGACTATTAAACAAATGAACAAAATTTATGGATCAAGAAATATCCCTAATTTTGATAAATATGTTGTTTTTACAGGAATATCAAATGATCCAATTAAACTTGACAATTTATTTCGTGGTCCAATTACTTCTTTATATATTGGTTTTATAATTTGTTTAATTGGTTTAATTTCTGAATATATTTTTTATTGGAAAAATTTTATTTTATTTTACTAATAATTATTAATTAATATACATAATAAGTATAAAGATAATTTTTTGTTTAGTATTTATAAATTGCTTAAAAATAATAACAAACAATATAAAAAAGTAAACTTAAGAATTTAATAATATTGCACAACTTTCTTAAAGTTTAATATTTAAAATGTCTTTTAACTACAAGACACAGGAATTATTCAGGCATGCTGGCGCAGTGGTCTAGGCGTCGGGCTGTAGTTAATTTTAACTTAAATAACTGGTAGTATGTTTAAACCCCGTTTAGACTAATTATTCTTTTAAAAATTTTAATATAATTTGGGAACTAGACGACCACAGATTGGTCACCATAGAATATTTATTAATAATGTATAAAATGGTTCACCACAAACTACTAATATAGATGTGTACTCTTAAAACTGTAACTATTATCAAGAGTTATTTTATTTTACGATGAAATGAAGACCATAACTACGTTAAAATTTACGGTTGTGCATGAAGAAAAACACTGGGCGTAATAGATAAAAAACACAAGAGTTTAATTGATTTAAAACATAAAATTATTCAAACACGCAACTAGCTATTAATATATTCATTGGATATAATTATAAAATATATATTTATTAAATTTTAAAACACCAAGTATGTTTATTTCATGTTGTGCTATAAATGGTGTGTATAAACTTTGCTTTAATGTATTTTTTGTTATATTTATAATATTAGCCTAATAGCAGAATAAACTCTATAAAAGTTAAATACTCTGTTATTTAAGTAATAATTTACAAAATTAATATAAAAATAGATGTACATTATGCTGATTGCAATTATCTTGCTTAAATATTACCACCAACTTTAATTTGCACATTATATATTTTAAAATATCCCAATTAAACCCATATAAAGCACCAATAATCTACAATAATAATTATTTTAATTTTTATTAAATAAATTAATTAAATTTATGTAATTTACATAATTTGATGTAATTATAATTTCACCCAAAATTGTAAAATTTGCATTACATTTCATTTCTGTATTATATTTATAAAAATGTACTTTTTTAAGCATATTAATAATATTATAAATTTCTACATATCTGCTATTCCTTTTCATGTTAATGTCAAACAATAATTTTAAAATTAATTAAAAATTTAAAAAGTTTTAAGTTGGTTTTCAAAAAAATTTTATTTTACTATATTTTATTAAAATATAAAGTAATAATTATTTATTTATTTATCTTATACAATAACAGGTAATTTTTTTAAATTTAAATATAATTTGTTTTATTAATTAATTTACGTAAATCAATAAAATAATTTAAAAAGCTTGGTAACAGTAAAAATATATAAAATAGGCTATAATTACAATTAAGATATTTATCTTGATTACGGAGCTAATAACAATCATTATTAATTTTAAATCAATTGAAAGAATTAAAGAATATTTATAAAAGTTTAGCAGCAATAGAGTTGGTTTTATACTTAAAATGTTAATATAAACTAAAACATAATACCAATTTAATAAGTAGATTGACATAATAAAAGAACTAAATACATATTTTGCAAGCAGAAAAAATATAACTAGAAAACTTTTAGTCAAATTGCAAGTATTTTACGTTTAATAAATAAAATAAGTTTTAATAATAAAGTTGTGGTATTTAATTTCTTATAAATTTGCAATAAAGTTCTTGAAATTTGACTGATTTTTTCGTTTGCAAATTATATTTTTAGTTTATCTTGAACATTTAAAAAATTAATTATGTAATAATTTATATTAAAATTTTACTCAATAAACCTCATTGACATCTCAATTGGGGGCTAAAACCTTTACAAATAGTCTTTAATTTTTAAAATATATTTAACAATAGTAATAATTAACTTTGTGAGCAAGATAAATATTTTAACTGTTAAAAAATATTTTAAATGACAAATTATAGAAATAATAAAATATATAAATAATTAATATAAAAAGAATGTTATTAATGTGCTAAAAAATATTAATGTATTTATTATTATAAATTAAAAAAATTATTACAATAATTAAAATAATAAAACAAGTTGTTTTTAATTAATCATTTTCATCAACTTGCTAATGTCTTTGTATTGATTATTTTTATATAAAAAATATGTGTTAATAAAAATAATTTTTATATTTAATTATATAGAGAGGGAGGGAGGGAGGGAGAGAAAAAAAAGAAGAATATCTTTGATAATATTTACAGTTTTAAGAACACAAATTTGTATTAATAGTTTGTGGCAAACTCTTTTATAGATTATTAATAAATGTTCCTTTTTTAACCAGTATGTCGTATTGCCCAAAATTACATTAAACTTTTAAAAACAATAATTAGTCTGAACGTGGTTTGAACCTACTACCAGTTAGATTAGCTAAAATTAACTATAGCCCGACGCTTTGACTATTTTGCCAGCCTGCTTGAATAACTCCTGTGTCTTGTAGTTAAGACATTTTAAATATTAAACTTTAAGAAAATTGTGCTTTATTGTTGAATTGTTAAGTTTAATTTTTTATATTTTTAAAATTATTTTCAAGCAATTTATAAATACAAAACAAAAAATTATTCTTATACTTATTATGTATGTTAATTTATAATTATTGGTTAAATAAAATAAAATTTTTCCAATAAAAAATATATTCAGAAATTAAACCAATTAAACAAATTATAAAACCAATATATAAAGAAATAATTGGACCACAAAATAAATTATCAAGTTTGATTGGATCATTTGATATTCCAATAAAAACAACATATTTATTGAAATCAGGAATATTTCTTGATCCATAAATTTTGTTCATTTGTTTAATAGTCCAATACATATGTTCTAAGTTGCCATTCTCTTTTAATGCTTTAAACCTAAATTTATAGAAATTAACTTTAATTAATTACAAATTATAAAATAAAAATTATTTTATTTAACAATAACGTAAGTAATTTTAATATAAATATTTGATAGTATTTAAAATAATAGATTTATTAAAATAATCAAAATGTAATAAATCTGCATTTTAATAAATAATTATTTTTAATTAATGTTGTATAAATATAAATTTTGTTTTTACGCTCTAATTATTTGTTTATGTGCAGGTTGATTTGTATGAACAAATGCATAGTCATAATTAGAAATGTAATTAGTTTCTGACTCCAACAGGTTAAAATAAGGATGAGAGTTTTTAATATCTTCTACAAATAAAGATGGCATTAACAAAACTATTTTTCTCTCAATTATATCTTTAATAAGATTATTGTCCATGTAAAATAAAAATTCATTAAAGTTAATATTTGACTGTTTTTGATATTTTTCAAATTTTTTCCATAATATAGAATAAGTTTTTAAATTTAATTTTTTTATTGCTTCTAAACTTCCTTTTCCGGCGACCAATAAATTTGGATTATTTTCAATGTCTTCTAATGTGTTGACAGTTAGCGTCGGTTTGTATTTAAAATATGAGTTCAATAGTAAACTAGTGAATGCTTTCGACAATATATTTGAACTCAAAAGTAAAATAAATAATAAAAAATAAATTTTGAATAAATAGTTTTTAATATTTTTGTTTATAGATTTGCTAATCTGATCGAAATACTTAGTTGTTTGATTTACAAAATTTACAAATATATAAAATATTGGTAAAAATGAGATTAAATTTGATTTCAAAGTTATATTAATTAATAAACCAAATAAAATCCACGTAACAAACAGGGTTATCCATATCTATTATATATATAATATATATTTAAATTTAAATTTATTATTTTATAATTTATTTTTTTTAAACAAATTTTTTAATTTATTAAATTAGAATTAATCTATAGAATAGTAATAATATTTTTAACTTTTGTTTAATCTGAACATTATTGAGTTTAGAGAATTAGCAAAATCTACCTTGATTTTTAAAAATGGCAATTATTTTAAATAGTAATTTTCTGACAAAATCATAGCACTTCAGATAATTTTTAAAATAAATAAATTTTTTTTAAACATTTAGAATATTTTTTAAATGGGTTTTAATTCCGATTATAATTTAATTTTAATTAATTATAAATTTAATTGCTTAAAAAATTTAATTAAAATTTATTATAGCTAAATAAGCTTTATTAAAAAAATTTATTTTATTGTTTTTGGACAAAATTTTGAAAATATAACTATTTAGATTTTTTCTAAATCTAACATTTTTAATTTTTATTCTATATTAAATTTAAAAAGTAGTTTAATTTTTTAACAAATAAAATTTAACAACAAAATATCAAATCAAAATTTTTTTTTTAAATATTTTTAAATTATAATTTTAAATAAAATTAATATAATAATAATTTGTTTTATTTACCTTAGAAGAAAAAAGTTTAAAAAATGATAAAAATGTTTTATCGTCATCGTATTTTAATACACCAAGAATACTTATTATATATTGTTGGGTGATTGTCATAAAAACACTTGTGTTTAACATGTTATCTGCTAGATCACTATGTATACAAAATATATTCTAAATAATAAACAAATTAATTTCATTAAAATATTTTAATATTAAATAAAAATTTACAAACTTTATGATTTATGCAATTGTCATGTTTAATTATTACAATTAAATTTAATTTGCACAAAATATATTCAATAATATCCCATTGATATCCAAACATTGGTCCAAAAAGCTGTAAATAATATAATTAATAATTTTCATTAAACAATTAATAAATAAATATATTTGCTATGTTACATTTTTTGATGAAACAATAATTCTACCCAACTTAGTTACATTTTTATGACAAATTATTTTTGTATCAAATTTGTACGGATGTAATTTTGTTAATGTACTAAATATTTGTGCCATTTGAGCAAATGCATTTGTTGCCGGCATGTTTTATAATAAGATAGTAAATAATAACTTATTAATTAATTATTTTAAACCAAAAGTTTAAAATTATGCTTATTTTCTATAAAGTATTTAAAAGAATTATATTTATAATAAACATTTTTACGGTAGATATATTAATTGTTATATTATTTTAGTAATAGTTAATCATTGTTTTAATTATTTAATTTTTTTATTAAATAATTAAACTAATAGTTTATTTTGTATTTTATAAAAACAAATTATTAATAAATGTCAATCTACTAAATACTGTATTAAAAATCTAAACATAATTAATCTAGCAAATTATTGATTTCTGCAAAATTGTAAAAACACTAATTATAATCCGTTTTTAATTATAATTTTATAAATTAAAAGAGCAAATAATTTATTTTTAATATAATTTATTTGTTAGTTATTTTAATTATTAATTATTTCAATTATTATTTTAATTACTTATTATTTTAATTTTATCACTTTAATTTTAATAATAAAATTTTAAATTATTTCTTATTAATTTAAATATTTTAATAAAAACAATATGTAATTTATTTAAATATTAAAATAATTATTTTATTTTTATTAAATTATAAGTTTTCATGCTTAATTTAAATAAATTAATATTAGATAAAACAAGTTTTTTAAAATACCATTAAATACATACTGTATATAATTATTTTTACATTAATAAAATTTAAATTGTATAAATTAACCAGATAACTATATGTTAAAAATTTTATTACAATTATAGTATTATTATCATTTTATTTAAAAAAAATAATTATGGTAATTAAAAAAAATTTAATTTGAATATTTTTTTTATCAATAATCAATCAATTATTTAAAATATTTATTTTTTATAGTAAATAAAAATAAATTAATTTTTACTTAATTTGATAAAACGAGTGATTCAAATGTTAATGATTATTAGTAAATTGTTACTGTAACACTCAATAAATTTACATCATATTGATTTATATTCAAAATATTATTTTATATTTATTTACATTTAATTTTTTTTATTTGAATAGAAGTTCAAAGAGTTTCTTAATATTTATTTTTTTTAAATTATTTACTTCAAGATTTTTTAATCCTTTATTTAAAAATTTGTTTGAAATTGATATTTTACTAAATATTTGTCGTAATTATTGAAGCATTGATTTAGATTTATAAATACTATTATAACGAATTATAAGCCGACTTCTGGAGTTAGTTTGCATTCAAACCACAAGATATAAAATGTTTTTATAAGATATAAGATAATTGATTAGTGGAATCAAAATAATAAATAATTGAATAAATAAACATACAAGAATGGCAATTATTTTAAACGGTAATACTTTAATAATAGCAACAAATCAAGTAAAAAATTATTAAATATTATTAAATACAACATTTATTTCTAGTAGTTAAAATATCGAATTGAATAAACAAAAGAGTAATTGAATTGAATACAAGAGAAAGAGAGCGTAAGCGCGAGAGATAGATGGAGACGGAAAAGGAAAACAAATATGCTTTCAATGCTTGCAATAAGAAAGACATCTGCTTTCAATATTAGAGCTATGTTTTTGTTTAAAATTTAACTCAAACAGACTTATTCCAGATTTCAACATTTTAATTCTAATTTCAAATTAAAGTTTAATTTTTATAAAATTATTTTTAAAAATTTAATATTTATAAAAAATTCGAAACTATATAAGTTTTTGAATTATAACTTTCATTTACTTTTATTTAATCACTAATTTATTTGAAATACAAACACTAATTACTTTTGTATTTTTATGTTAATTGATTATTACTTTGAATTATATGTAATGTTAACTTTATTTTTAATACTATAAGTTATAGTCTATAACTAACTTAATTATGGCTAATGTATTACTAAACCTATTTTTAACTCTGACTCAACTATGCAATGATTAAGCATACATTCTCTGAATTTTTAATATGCCGCTCTTTTTTACTTAATAATAAAGCCTAAGAATAGTATGTTTTTATGCATAGATTTGTATGCTCTCTTTATCTTCACTTCGCTTTCAATCACTTAACTATTTAAATGTTGTGTTTTTTGTGCGTATTCCTAATAAAATGTTTTTGTTATGTTTAACATTGTGTGCAATTGATTCTAATGTATAACCACTTGATGTCTAACCACTTCACGGCAAACTCCTTATATTGGGCTTATCTACCCAGTGCACATTAACGACTCAACTCTACTTACTGCCATTTCTGTTACGACTTCTTGATTATCTTCTCCCGATATTAACACAAAATTGACCCGTTATTATTCTTTAGGTACGACTATTGGTCAGACATAACTAATTATATTTTTTTAAGCCGTAGATCTGAAGCGTATGCACTGATTGCTGACTCCACTCATCCATTATCTCACTATCAACCGGTTAACACCCGAATAGTCTTGCGCTTACAATATATAACATTAAAATAAATTAAATTAATTTAATTTACATTTATAGTACATTACAATAAATAATAATAAGACTTTACAATGTAATAAATAATTTACAAAAAAATTAAACATAATTAAATTTATAATATTTTGGTAAAAATTCAGTTTATGCGTAAAAATAAATTTGTAATAATTTATATAAATATTTACAGCTTTTATTAAAAAAAATTAATAATTAAAATAAAATAAAACTATCTCGTAGTATTGTTAATACAGTAGGCAATAATTAACATATTTAAAGTAAAAAATAACTATTTATCAAGCTTGTTTAGAGATAATTATATGTCAGCAAAACATATAGAAGAATAATTAGACAAAAGAAAAACTTGTGATAGAATTGATCGATAAATAAATTTAAAGTCAAGGACTGCTATAATGTATTATACAAAAATAATATAAGGCAAAAATGTGTGATTGATTATTTGTAGTAAAGTTTAAAATAATAAATTTATTACAAATCTATTATTTTTCAAAATATCTTAACAAGAATATTTGTTTATCAAAACATATATCAATTATTTAGCGTTCTAATTTATCATAAATTGTGTCACCGTCAAATCTGTTAAACATGTATTGTTAAAAATACTTATAAATATCCATTTATTGTTTGGATTAATTATATGTTTGTTATATTTAGAATTGAGTGTATTTTATAAACAAAAATAAATAATTTATTTACAAAAATAATAAACATATTTTTTTAACAAAAAAACATTTTAATAAAAGTATACAAAATTTATATTAATATAATTGATAAAATATTTTAATTAATAAAATAATGATTAATATATTAAATGGTAAAAATTTGATTATAGCAATAAACCAGGTAAAAATAATTAAGATTAAATCTTGCTATTTATCTAATAAATAATTTAATCGTTATTATATTTAGGTTAATCCATATATTTTTGTTAATTATGAATTAAACAGAACAATAAAGTCACTAGGTGGCTTTGAAGGCAAAATATTAACTACATTAAGTAAATATTTAAATTTTACATTTAAATTAGTTGATTGCAATCATAATTGGGGTAAAATGTTGCCTGATAAATCATGGAATGGCATTATTGGTAAAATTGTGCAAAATGTAAGTTTTTAGTTTTTAATATTATTAAAATATTTTTTAATAATTTATTCCAAATTAGCAAGCAGACATTGGAATTTGTGCAATGAGTTTAACGTATGAAAGATCTAAAATCATATCATATGCAACGACTCATACTATTAGTTCGATTTCATTCACAACACCTATACCTGAGATAATAGGCTATTCTTCGTCATTGTTCGGACCATTTGATGCAAACATTTGGTTAATTCTTTTGTCATTTATTTCTATTTATTTTATTATTAGTATTTTTATACCAAAAAACATTTGCAAAAATTTACGCCTTAACTGGTCGGTTATTGCTGTTTTACTTAATCAGCCAATTATTACATCTATTCCTAAGTTCATATCAATTAGATTATTAATAATGAGTTGGATATTAACATGTTTTATATTAAGAAGCATATATACGGGAGATCTCTACACATTAATGACATTAACTGTTTATTCGGAACAAATTGATACAATCGCAAAATTAAAAAATTTTTTATTGAATAACAAGCTTAAATTATTATCTTATTCAGGCTCTTTTACAACACAATTGTCAACAAGTGTATGTTTAATATAATTAATTAAATAAAAATAATTATTTCTATTTTTAATTATAAAATTAAATTTACTTATTGTAGAAATTTTATTTTGACGGAAACAATGGCATATTTGAACATGTTAATAATCGCAATAACGTAATTGAGTTGCTCAAAAAATATCCCAAGAAATATATTTATATTACGGATAAAATTGATCTAGAGCAATTAATAATTATTAATAGCATTCAACAGTATGTACCATCATCAATTAAGAATTCGGATTTTCAATTGGATTTTCAGGCAATTGTAATGAAAAAGCAGTTTAAATATGAAAAACAATTCAATAAAATGTAAATTAATATAAAATAAATTATTTTTAATAATTTTAATAATATTTTTGTTAACAGTATTTCAAATATGATTAGCAGCGGTTTAATCAACAAATGGAAAAATGCTTTACCACTAAATAAGAGTAAAATCAACAATCTAGATCTAGAAAAATATAAAAATGTAATTGCTCCAATAAATATTGAACAAATTTTCTATTTATTTAAAACATTTATTATAATTTTAATAATTGCAGTTTTTACATTTATATTTGAACAACAATTTAATTTTATTTTTAAAAATTTAATTTAACAAAATAAAAAATTTTTAAATATTAAAAAAAGTTATATGAATTAAAATATACATTATAAATTTATTGTCATTAATGTTAACTATTGTAGAATTATTTAATAATTGAATTAAATGTGGATTCGAGTGATTCGGACAGAAGAGAGTCATTCGGTTCGAGAGTTTGCGACGACTTATGCGAAGTATTGTTGTCTTATCTGACACTCGAAGACTCGTTTCGATTAGAATTAGTCTCAAAACAGTTCCACAAATCTGTTCATCAAAAACAATACAATCTATTAAATAATATATTCGATTAAATATAATAATAAGTTATCTAAGATTACTAATAAATAAGATTTCTATTAATTAAAAAACATTTTTTGCCCTAAATTAATGATCTTTTATTGCAATCTCTTAGAATGTAAGCCAAAAACACTTTATAACTTTATCACTATATCAGTTGTATTCAAACCTTAATTCAGTAATTATTAATTAAATTGTCTTTAATTAACTTCGTGTCTAAACACACTATTACTCGCGCGCGACTCAACTGCAATCAGTCAATCACTGATTACACATTCATCGCCGAATCGATAGTCATTTAGACGCGAACTGATCACTCGTATCAGCACATCGTTTGTACAAAACACGTCAACACAAGACAACTACTCTCGTAATCGCTGGTCATATAGCGCGACTCAACTCGGATTATAACTAATCCTCATCTAAACGACAACTCAATCGCACCGATCGTATTGTTCCGATACCGCTCGCGCTATCACCGACCAAAACAGCACAGTCGACGTCTAATCACGTGACGCCTCCCAAAAGCCCGTCACCAAAGTATACATAAAATTTATTAATAATTTATAATATAAATGAATTTATATTTCTACATATTTAATATAGTTGCATTTAATTTTTAAAAATGTTATATTTTAGTTTTATTTAATAATAAAGAACTGTTTTATTCTTGTAATAAACTAACATGCGTGCAAACACAGTGATACAATCTTATTTTATTCTGGCTTGTAGCTATATTTGAGATATAACTGTATTTAGATTACATTTTATAAATTTGCTTATTAAATATTGCATAATTTGATTTTAAACATAAATTATATATTAAATGTTTGAGTAATAAAATATTTAGTAATATAAATAAATTTAACTTATTAAAAAACAGCAATTTTCAAAAATAATTATATTTTGTATTTAATGATCTAAAACCTAGTAATGTCACCTGGTTACCATTATTAATGTGTTTAAATATAATTATAAATAATTTAATATAAATTAATTTATAAATAAAATACATATTTATTAGAATCAATAAAATATTTTAATATAAAAAGTGTTTTCAATTAAAACTATTTTGTTTTCACATAAATTATAAAAACTAAATTTATCTAAAATTCAAACATAATATGCTAAATAATATTGTATATTTTATTTTAAAATTTAATTTTTATTTAAACAAATATAAATTTTATTCATTTATTGTATAAAAAATTTTATAATAAAATAAAAAAAAGTAAAATTATCGGTAAATAAAATAAATTAATATTTGAATATATTTTTACAAAAATGGCAAATAATTTAAACGGCAAAACATTACAAGTAGCAATGAACCAGGTAATAAGATTATATTATAAAATATTTTTTATGATTTAAAAACACATTTATTTAGATAAATCCATTTATTGTAACGGAATATGATGCAAATAAAATGTTAAAATCACTTGGTGGTTTTGAATCTAAAATATTAACTACTTTGAGTAAATATTTAAACTTCACATTTAAATTAATTGATTGTAATTATACATTTGGTAAATTGTTACATGATAAAACCTGGAACGGCGTTATTGGTCAACTTTTAAGCAAAGTAAATTTTTTAAGCATTAGTATAGCATACTTTTAATATAGTAATTTAAATTAATTGTTAGAAAGCAGACATAGGATTGGGTGCAATTAGTATAACTTATAACAGATCCAAAGCCATAACATTTTCAACAATATATTCGATTGAATCCATTACATTCACAACACCTATACCTGAGATAATAGGCTATTCTTCGTCATTGTTCGGACCATTTGAGCCAAAAATTTGGTTAATTCTAATATATTTTATTTTTGTCATTTTTATCATTAGTTGTTTAATGTCAAAAAAATTATATAAAAATTCTAACATTAATTGGTCCGTAATTTCTGCTTTACTCAACCAACCAATCACTTTATTTAATACCAAGTTTATATCAACAAGGATATTAATATTGAGTTGGATTCTAATATGTTTTATTTTAAGATGTATATATGTGGGAGATCTTTACACATTAATGACTATTACATATTATTCTAATCCAATTGACACAATTGAAAATCTAAAATATGCCTTGATAAATAATCAACTTAAAATACTAACTTTACCGGGATCATATCTACATAAATTAAAATTAAACGTATAAATTATTAAATATTAAATAGATAAATAAATAACAAATAAGCCAATAGAATAAATAATATTATAAAAATTTTTAAATTTGAAATTAACAATAATTTTTAGTTTAAATTTGGTGTTATTTTAAAAATAAACAAGTTAATATTATTTAGATTTCTTTAATTAATTTTTTCTGTTGGCTTATTATTTATGATTTAATTAATATAAATGTTTAAAAATAAATTAACAAGAAATTATATTTTCTATTTAGGAATTTTATTTCAATGCAGATGATAACATTTTTTTATATGTTGATCTATATGTAAATTTAGTTAAGTTAATGAAAAAATATTACAAGAAATATATTTATATTATGGATCGAAATTATTTAGAATATTTAATTTATAAATACAAAATTCATCAATTTGTACCTTCATCAGATAAAGATTCAGAATTTCATTTAAATTTTCACGCAATAGCAATGCAAAATCAGTTTATTTATAAGAAACAATTTAACAAAATGTAATTATATTTTAATATATTAAATTTAATTTTGAATTAATTCTAACATGCTAACAGTATTTCAGGTATAATAAATGCTGGATTAATCAATAAATGGGAAGGTTTATATCGAAATCAACTTGAACTTAATGCAGTTAATAAAGATCAAAGTGATATTATTTGTTTAAATTTAATGCAATTTGATTATATATTTAGAATATATATTTTCGTAACTATAATTGCAACTTTTGCATTTTTTCTTGAATTATTTATTTTTAAACATGAAAATTGTGAAGTTTCTGGTGTTAAAAATTCTCACTATTTAGAAATCTATTAACTTCTGTATTGAATTTGCAGCAAAAGAAAACGACTGTTGAGTCGAGTCGTTTGCTGATTATAAAGTGTTTTAATGTTTTGTATTTCAACATTCCATACAAACATTTACATAATGTCATCTACTAATATTCGTCTATATCTTTGAATAAAATTAATTTTGTGTGAAAGCTAGGCTTGCTGTTTTAAGTGTTAAACCATCGTAAAGGACAAATCTTTTGAGTTTGTATAAGATTTACCGTTTTAACTATATTTATAAAAATCAGTTTTTTAAAATTTTGCTAAAATTCTTGGAAAATTAGTTTTTGTAGTGTAAACAACCTAGCTCAAATATATAAAAACATTTATCGACTTACGGCATATAATCTATTAATGCAATTTCTGGACATACCGTATTGTGGCAAGTAGAGCAATATTAATGTGAGCTTCACTGTTATACGCGCTCTAAGTGGGCTTTTTAAAGCGTATGACAGTGAAGCCATAATAGTATTGCTGTATTGCACCAAAAGCATGATATGATATCGAATGACATTCAAAACGGTTAAAGTGTTTCTTATTTTAAATAAAAGCATTTTAAGTAACATTTAATCTGTATGATGTGAATGAATACCGATTGTACTTGATAAAGTTATATTTTAAAAATCAAATTCAACATCATCCGTTTTTGAGATATTTGATTTAAATTATAAAAATATTTTTGATTATTTTAAAAATTTTGATTGTATTTAAGGAAATATTTACAGCCATTAGATAATAAATGTTGGGTACAAAACATCAGTCAGGCAATTTATATTAGCGGCGAAGTGATCAACACTTTTTCTGATTTTTAAAAATTTTACCTTCTTAAATAGATGTTTTATTTGTCAAGTTTAATTTGCTTTTATATACTGTAAATTACAAAAATGACAAAAAATATAAATGATTAATTACATTAATATTGTTATTATGAATCCAGGCTTTTAGAGAAAATATTAATGTTATAAATAATATTCATTTTTAAAATGTAAAGAAAATATATATTAAGTGATTACAACATAGGAACATTTGCTTTATTTATTACTTTTGTCATTCGTTTTATTTATAAAATAGTAAAATAAAATTTTAGAAATAAAAATCAAATTAATTTCATTTTAAAATTAGAAAAAAATTTAGATCACTTCGCCGACAATATAAATTGCCCAATTTTGGTTTTGTATCTGACTATTATTATCTAGTATTTGTATTTGTCTATGTTATTTATTGCCCTATTGTAATAATATTAATTAACTAAATATAAATAATAATTATAATAACATAAATAGAATAATTAATTTTATATATTAAAGATTAAAATATTAATAGTAATAATTAATTCATTTATGACAAACAAGTTTCAATATAATCAATACAATGTTTTGTTGAAAATTGTATTTTTAATTAAAACGCATTTGTTTTTTAATTAGTTATAAAAAACATTTCTATAAAATTATAATAATATTTTTTATATATTTTAAATTTATTTTACATTATAACAAGTTAAGTTAACCTTTATTTAATAATTTTTCTATTATTATATAAATTAAAAATAAACGTTTAATTTATTGAACAATTAATCAGTAAAATAAATAATATTTCAACAATTATTTACAATTAAAAGCAAATTACAATAAAAAACCAATTAACAATGACAAATAATTTAAACGGTAAAATATTACTAGTAGCAATGAACCAGGTAAAAATGTGTAATTAGGCATTGTAAATTGCTAATAATTTTTAAATAATTTAATTTAGATAAATCCAATATTTTTTGCTGAATATAATACAAATAATAGTATTAAATCATTAAGAGGATATGAAAGTAAAATATTGACTACAATAAGTAAATATTTGAACTTTACATTTGAATTAATTAATTGCAATAATTCCTGGGGTAAATTGCTACCAGATAGAACGTGGAATGGTATTATTGGTCAAATTGTAGGAAATGTAAAATTATTTTGTATTAATTTGTTAATAAAATAATAATTACCTAGTTTAATTCATTTGTTAGAAAGCTGATATAGGTTTGGGTGCAATAAGTGTAACGTATGAGAGATCTCAAGCCATATCATTTGCAACGACTCATTCGATTAATTCAATTACATTCACAACACCTATACCTGAGATAATAGGCTATTCTTCGTCATTGTTCGGACCATTTGATACAAACATTTGGTTAATTCTGTTGTCATTTATTTCTATTTATTTTATTATTTGTTATTTAATATCGACTCAATTTTATAAAAATTCTCGAATTTATTGGAAAATAATTAATGTTTTACTCAACCAATCAATCGATTCATTCAATCCTAAATTTTTATCAATAAAACTATTAATATTAAGTTGGATATTAACATGTTTTATTTTAAGAAGTTTATATACCGGAGATCTTTACACATTAATGACATTTATATCTTATTCGGATCCAATTGACACAATTGAAAAATTAAGACATGCCTTGGTAAATAATAAAATGAAAATACTTATTCATGCAGGATCTTACGTTTTTCAATTAAAATTAAATGTAATATTTATTTTATTTTTTAATTAAACTTTGATAAGCCAATAAAATATAACCATATCTTATTTTAGTTTATTATTTATTACTTTAAAAATTTAACATATATTTAAACAGGATATTATATTTTACAATTAGGAATTATATTTCCATGCAGATAATAACATCTATAAACTTGTTAATAAACGTGACGATATATTTGAATTATTACAAAAACATTATATTAAATATACACATATTATGGATCGAAATTACCTAGAATATATTATTTATCAATACAAGATTTCTCAATTTGTACCCTCATCATATAAAGATTCAAATTTTCATTTAGATTTCTATGCCATTGCAATGCAAAAACAGTTTAAATATAAGAAGCAATTTAATAAAATGTAATTTTATTTTTATATTTATTTTATTTATTACTAAACTTTAACATGTTAACAGTATTTCGAATATGCGATGCAATGGACTAATTGAAAAATGGGAAAATTTGTTTCGAAATAAATTTTTGATAAATAATCTTAATCAAAATCAGAATAAAAATGATATTGATCCGTTAAATTTAAAGCAAGTTTATTATATATTTAAAATATATATATTAGGATTTATAATTGCAACTGTTGCATTTTTTGGCGAAATGTTTAAATTTTGTAAATATTCTAACAAATTAAATCTGTTTTATTAGTTGTAAAAAATAATTTTTAGATTTATTTTAATTAAGTTATTATTTAACAAAAATTTCAAACATGAATTTATTAATATAATAATTAAACAATATAACGTAAATTTTATACAAATAAGCTATTTTTTATATTAGAATTATCGTTAATTAAATATTGTTTTATTTAAAAATTAACTTTGTACAAATTACTGTACGGTTATTATATAAAAAATATAATTATTTAGTTTTAATTTACCGAGTTTTGTTTGTCTATAAATGTGTAAAATATTAAAATTATAATAAGCTTTGTATATGTTTTGTTTAATAAGCAAAATGTTTTATAAATATTTTAAATAATTTATTAACTAAAAATTAACATGTGGATCAAATTGAAGAAAAATACTACAAAATAATTAATTAATTAAAAATTTAATTATATAAATTTTATAGAGTGTTTCTAATTAATGTTTAATTATTAACTGTTTGAAATATAAAAATACAGGCTTTTAAAAAGTTTATGCTGTTTATTATATTTTTACCTGTGCATCCATTTAATTATACTATATAAAATTTTAATCTGGAAAATTACAAAAAATAATTGAAGCTATTTTTATTTATTATTTATTTAAGTAATTTATAATTATAATCAGTCGTTCGGCCCAAAACAAAATTTTTATTTTAAATATCTTAACTCATTTTGATTCATATTTCAAGTTTATTTATTGCAAGATTAAATAGGTAGTTATCAAGTTAAAGTTTTAAAACTATGATTTGATTTAAGTTAAGATTGTACCGGGGGTTTAATTGGGAGGATATTGCTATTTTGGGCCGAAAACCAAAACGACTGATTATAATTCATTTCATTTAATACATATAACTCTTACCTCAACTCATGCCTGTAATTTTTTTCTCGAGGCTTGAACCCACTAACTCAGGGTGGACGCATTTCAGCCACCCGCCTGAACTTGGCAAATAAGCTAGCTAAATTCAGTAAATAATTAATTTATTAAATCCGTTAACCGGGATTTTATTGCAATTTAATTTAAATAGTTCAAATTTTATTCAAATAATTTTTTACAAAATAGTTTATATTTTTGAACTTTGTTCTATTATTATTTAAAATTTTAATACTACATAGAAAATTAATATAAACGCAAGTAAGTTTAAAATCACAATCACAAATATTAAATATATATATATATTTACATTTATTGTCGTATTACTAAAGTTTAAAAAAGATTGAAATAAAAACTTTTTTTTGTGAACAATCATTGGAATAAAGTTTAAACTATAAAAATTAAATTGCAATAAATTTCGGATAAATGGACTTGTTGAATTAATTATTTAATGGATTTAACAAGCTTATTTGACAATTGAAGAATTGGTTACGTAATGTATGAAATTTATTCTTTAGATTAAAAACAAAACAAAAATTAACAGAGTAAAGTAATATTTATCGCCAACATAAAAACGTTTATAAATGTTTTAATAAGAACTGTTTAAATCGGTGTCAGTGTTGACGTCATTTCTGTATCCGTTTCCGACTCAACGACATGTGCTTTGGCTTTGAGTTTGTCTTTCGTTTCAATAATCAGTTAATTGTTTTCAATATTTAATTTAATTTCTCTTTTCATTCAATCATTG
>JAQFXP010000865.1:0-23682 GCA_034693685.1 Belba bartosi
AAAGTGATATAAAACATAAGGTTAGATTAGTTTTAACTACAGATTAGAAGCAATACGATTGGTTAAGACAAACAATAAAACTGGGAACCATATTGTCATATCAAGTGCACTATTATATATTTATAAGTAATTAAATTTGAAACTAAAGTTAAAAAGCAGCAAGCACATAGTCTTTGATAAATAGCAACATCTATATATTTAGGTCTCTTACTAGTTAGATCTAAAGTTGCTTGCTAAGAAGTAAATGGTTACTAAAATTAAACATGTACACTATTGAATTAATATAAGAAATTTTCCAACGATTACCAGAAAATATCAAAACATTTTTCTTAGTTGAAAGCATTTTAATTAAAACTTTCATTTAAAGTTATTGATATATTAATTTATCACGACATTAATCAAGTCGTTTTTTATGACATTTTTAGACATATAAAATATTTAATGATTAGCAAATTGATTAGATTAGTTTTGAATGACGCAGTCAATGGTGCATCCTAATTTAAACAAATTTTAAGATATTTTTCTAATAAGATTAAGTGATAGTCAAAATTAAACACCTACTGTACTGTATTTAAAAACATTGATTAATCATGCTAAAATTTGTTTGGGTTAAAAATTGCGTTTATTTTAAACGTCAATAACTTTTAATTAAAAATTTGTTTATATAAATAAATAGTTGACTATTTTTGGAAAAATAATTTTTAATTTATTACTAGCAAGATAGTTTATAGTTTATAAAAATATTAGCTTTAAAAAAATTAAATCTTCTTTTTTATAATGCCGCCTTGATGTTATAAGTAAAATTTATCAAGTATTTTTCCTTTTAAATTAACTAACCAACTTTAAACTCAATATAAAAAAATTGCATTTAATCATTAATTTTGTAATTAATTAGAACTCATGAGATGTAATATTTGGAACGAAAAGATTAAATCGTAAATAAATTGCATAATTTATATATAAGTTTTCTATAAATCTATCAGTTTTTGTGAATTAATTTAAATATATGAAAATTTTAAAAAGCTAAAAATTAAAAAATTAAACTTAATTATAAAAAGCTATTGAAAGGACAGGTGACTAATACATTGAGGCTTTTGAAAGTATGTATACCAATGATGGGCACAAGAGATAAAAAATCAAAATGTTTGTTAACTTTAATACAATTTGTTAATTATACAAAAACATTGTATCTGCAAAATTAACCATGGTCAGTTTTTAGACATTGCAGATATATTGTTTTTATATGCTTAGTAAACATTTAAAATGATAAAAATCTTTTAAATTATAAAATGTGGCCATCTCTTATGCATACACTTAGTGTTCATCATTGACTAATCAATCAGGAAGGATAAAATTTTTTTTATTATCTATTGTTGACATTAATTTCATTTATTGTATGCGTTTAATTTATTATTTTAAAAAATAATTTTTGACTTTAATTATTGTACTTAAATAATTTTAATTTTTTTTATTTACATAATTATGCGTATTTATACTTTTTATCTAGGTTTGTAACAAAAATTTAAATTGTTACTTTTTAAAAATACTAATGTTGGTATTAATATTATAACGTATTATTAAATGTAAATTAAGTAACAGACAAGATTAAATATTTATTGTAGATTTAATTATATGTTCAGATTATTTAGCTGTCATTAAGTAAATTATTGATAAAATCAGAACATTTTATATAAATAGAAATTAATAATATTTATAAACAAAAACAATTTTAAATTAAAATAATTTATATTGAATTCACAAATTACTATTCAATTAATTTTTAAAAGATTGCAATAAAAATCTGTTTATTTCCAAATGATTTAATCATTTATTTACTGGAAATTTCTTTTTTGATTTTAATCAAATTCAAAGAATAGCCACTAATATAAATAACAAATTACTTATTTTAAAAAAGTTATCTAGACAAAATTATTGAAGGACTTGAAACTAAAAAATAATTAATTAAAAACCAAAGGATTACCACTCCGTCATTGGCCACAAAAATATACATATCTATAGTTTTCAATTGCATTGACTATACGTAAAAAATAACAAAATTCAGTGAAACCTCGATTGCAGTTAAGAAAACAGGTTTTGGTTTTTGAAGTATTCTATTGAACACAAAAAAACTTATATAACGTATTGAAAGAAAAAATTTTGCGGCATATGTTGTGCGGACTTCGAGCTGAGATTGAGGTCAATTCTGGCAAAGACACAAATTTTCTGATCTTAAGGATTGGCTCAAATAAATAGTTTGGAATCAAATGTGAATCCGGAAAAATCCGTTTCTCTAAACTTATGCTTCAGACGAGACCACAGTTCGCAACACAACTCCGAACTGAGAACTGAAATCGTGTTTAATCTCTAATCAGAAGTACTGTAATTCGAAAACACATTTAGTTTACGAGTTGTTTAAATTGAAAAGTTTTCGCAAAAGTTTTCGCAAAAGTTTTCCTGATTTGGTGTTTTGGTTTACTCGACAGTAATTACTAATTGTTAACGTTAAATCATAAATAAGGTAAACTTGCTTAATCTATCGGATCATCTTGGATAGCAAGTTGAAATTTGGGAATAAAGAAAAGTTTTATACAATAGAGTTGCAAATCGGTGGGAAAGTGTGCGAAAATGTCTGCTTTCGAATTGGCACAAGTGTTCAGTAATGTGACGAATAGACTAATTGAGGAATTCGAGGCAAACCCCGATTTGTATGAGAAGAATGACACCGAAACCATCACAAGTGAGGGTTGGCTTATCAAGTATTGCGTCTTTCTTGAGAAGATGTCCGAACAAGACTCGTTCGAAATGATTGTCCGGATCCTGAAGTGGCGCAAGACTAAGGAATTCGCTGATAAGTCCGACGACTATTTCCCCAAAGAGTTGTATGAAATCGGTTGTGCCTTTCCGTACAATCAGGACAAAGACGGCAATCTAGTGCTATGTTTCCGATTGGAGCGACGACTGTCCCGTTTGGGCAAATTGGCCAAAAAATTCCTTTTACACCAATTGAATAAAGTGGACAAAGAGGCGAATGGAAACAATCGGTTTGTCGTTCTGGTCGACTACACCCACTCCCAAATGGCTTACAACGACCAGCAGCTGGTCTTCTATCTGTTCAAACTGGTCCGACACTTCCCGGCCTGTCGTTACTTCATTCACTATAACACTAATCCGATTACTAGACGTCTGATTCAATACACTTACCGCAAGAGTATCGATAAGTTTGCCGAAAAGAAGCAGATCTTTGACCACTTCCACGACCGCTATCTGCCCCAATACCTGGGCGGCACCTGCACTCAGTCCATCACTGAGTCGCCCAAAGAGTCCCAATCGATATTAGATTGTTATCAGAATTTAGGTCTTAAGAAGAGGTCGGCCATCAAACACAGGGAACAGTTGGCAAAGTTTATTGTCACTTAAATAGTGACTTCAATGCATTCGTTGTTTTAGTATTCGTTTTAAAAGTATTTTCCTATAATTAGATCTTTGAAACAAATTTGAAGCTTTTGTTAAAGTTTTTTGAGAATTATGTTATGAGAAGTTTTTTTTTGGTTAATTAGAAAGTGTTTTAATTTTTGAAGCAATTCTGAAGGCCTTTCGTGTGGCGAAAAAATTGTTTCATTACTTTCAAAAATTAATTTTTTTTACTTCAACTGATAAATTAGGTTAGTTTTGATATAATGTCTACAATATTTGGCTCAACTCTTGATATTTGAATTATATTTTATTGATTAAATTTTAAGAGTTTTTTCCGAGAAGTGTATTCAATATTTCTCAATATTTTTTTTTTGTAAAAAATACTTTTACTATAAGATAACAATTAAGATTATAATTTATATTTTTTAAAAGTGTTTTAAATTTTATGCCAATTAACTATTTTTTAGATGTATCTTCTTGAATTTTCCCTTAATTGCAATTTTACATTAATTTTTAATTATATTAATTTAAAATAATTATTTAGTTTAATTTAAATAAGTAATTTTATGATTAAATCATAATTTTTAACCAAATTTTGCTAAATATTTGATATTTTTATGTTTTTTAAATATTCTTTTTTTTTGTGTATTCACTAAAGTTTTATTGAATTTTACTTTTCAATTGAAATCAAACTAAAATTTATAAATATATATATGAGATGTATATAACTATATACTTATATATAAAAGAAAAAAGACGTCCAAATCGCTTAGAGGACCGAAAGACAAGAAAAATACTGTAATTATCTTTGAGTTCACTATTGGTTTATCCGAAAAAAAAGATTGTTATCAAATGCAATCATTAAATAACACTAAAATATTTACTGTATTTTCGACTAAACTGTAAAATAAATAAATCTGTTTTTTAATTTGATCTTGAACTTTTAAAAAAATGTATTTTTACACAACAAAAAAATAATAAATATAAAAAATGTCTTCAAATTATTAATTTATAAGTAAATACATACATAAACTATTAATAAATGAAAAAAAATGCTATTTAAAAATCAATCAAGCTTGAAGCACGCTTGTTTTAGTGGAAATTTTTTTTAATCTATGACTAAGTCGTAAGTCTTAAAACTAGAAAATTTTCCGAAAAATATTTTTACTTATTTCTTTTGTTTAAAAGTTTTTTAAAGTTTGCTTGAACTTTTCCATTCGATATAATTATTAATATAATAATAATATTTTCAAACTTAACCTGTTCTCTGAATTCTGTCGATCAGAAAACAAAACCCATTCGTTGAGTACATCGACTTTGAATGAGAAGTATTGGCTTTAATAGTAAACTTTGTTTTTCACTCTCTTTTGACGTCAATCTAATGAAAATGTCATTATTATTGCATTTGTTTCATCGAAAGTCGTGTTAAAGACAGTTAGAGACGATAAAACATTTTATTTTTTACTACAACTAATAAATTAAACAATTGTTGGGAAATAATCATTTAATAAACAATTGATTTGTTCGCAAAAAACAAGTCCAAATATAAACAAATTAACAAAATCTGTGAAATACAGTATATAATTAAAAATAAATAAATTCTTTTTATCAGAAAAAAATCAGCATTTTGAAAAAACCCATTTATAATGTATCAGCAAGGTCAGATTTTAACGGTGACTAGCTAAATTATTTTTACACTGCCAAAAATTATGTTTTGACCCTCAATTTTAATACAAAAATTTATTTTGTTTACTATTACCTTCAAAACCAATAAATTCTTAGACATTATATATATTTTTCTTGAGATATGTGATAAATGATTTGAATGCAAAACTGTAAACTAGAATAGAAAACCTGTTTTTCTATTCAAATCGAACAAAAATGTTGATTTAGTTGCGAGAAATTGGGAAGTTTTGCTGTTTTTTGTATTTTTAACTTTTGTACAAATTTTCTCGGAAATAGATAAGCCATAGAGTGACAAATCTGGGCCGAATCAAATCTCACTTTTCAGGATAATGTCTGTGAAATTAGTTCAATGTACAAACAAAAACATATTTATTATTTTTACGGTGAACATTTTTTTATGTATTTATTTTTACATTAAATTCTTTTTATACATTTGAAATTTGTTTGCTTTGCCTAATTATATATAATATTATATTAAAAGATTATAAATTATGGGAAAAAATCACATTAAATTTTTAAACTAAAAATGTTCATAATAAAAAATATTAACGATAAGCATACTTAATTTGGCCAAAATATAAATATCATATATACATGGTCAATAAGCAAAAATTTTAACTTTTGCTTAAAATATTTATATAATAGACTATTATTAATAGTATTAATATATCAAATTTAATTAAATTTAATTACTGTATATGATAATCATTTAAATATTTTTAATTCCTTATTGTACTAGACCGTTTAAAAGTATGACGTAATTCTAATTTTAAATAAACATTTTAATGATACTTTTAGTGTAAGAAATCAAAAGCAAATTTAAACTTATTACTTGTTACTTGTATTTTTAACAGGGATCGTGAAGTGGGGAATTAGGCAATTCCCCCTAATTTTTAAAATTTTTATTTATCCCCCCTAGCATTTGACCACGATAAGGTAACCTCTCGACTTTATTTATCTTCTTAACAAAATTTTTTTTTCGTTTAAAATTAGAATTTTTTTTAATTGGTGCTAAATCCGGTTTAAATCTAGTTAAATTAAACAAAATTTTATTATAAATAAATAGGTTTTTAAGCGTTTTTTAAAAAATTCCTTCCCTGGTTTTCCCCCCTGAATCGGCTGACTTTCTCAATCCCTGATTTTTAACAAGGTAAATTTTAATTAAATGCTAGCAAATAGTTAAATTGTCATAAGTTACGGTTCAGTAGACAAGTATATTGTTTAATTTTACGGTAATTTTACCAGTGTCACTTTTAGCATTTGTATGATTGAGTACAAAATTTTTACTTGTTGAATTGCTATAAAAAAATTATTTATTCAAATTTAATTACAATGCGTTTATATAATAATTAGAATAAATCAATAAATTATTTTAACAATTTAAATTTATTTGCAAATTAAAATATTATAACTTAAACATGCAAGTGTTATTTGTGACACCAGTTTAATTACATTGTCATATAAAAAAAACATTCTTGTTTGCTAAAGCCATGAATACAATCTAAAAATTTTTAAAAATTAATTATATAATCTTTTATATTTGATTAAATTTAAATAAATTTAACTAAAACTTAAAGTGATCTAACAATTCAGTAATTTTTTTAAGTTTTAAATACGCATTAGATTATTATTAAAGTCTAACTGGAATTTAAACTGGATCTTCAAGATTCTAAAAAAGCTGCTTGCCTCTTATTAAAATTTGTAAAAATATAAATGCCACTTTTAATAATTACGTAGGAATATTTAATTAATCCTTGTATTGTAAGATATAAAATTATCATGTTATTTATGAATTAATTAAGTTTTTGCACTTGTAGTTATTAAATATATTTTGTTTATCTTAAAGTTATTTAATCATGTTGATATTAAGCATAAACATTATATTAAAAATATTCTTCTTAAGTAATTAAAATAGTAATCTTTTATGAAATAATTTGGGTTATGTTTAGTTTTAATTAACTTGACTATTTTACATCTGAATTTACAACTCTGAGTTTACAAAATTATCTTTTTAAAATGTTAATATTATTGAAGGACTTTCTAAAAATGTCAAATTTTTAGATAAAAAACTTCAATGATTTAAAGGAAAAATTTCTGAATTAAAGGTTAGATTATATTATATTGATAATATGTCGTAAAAATAAATTTTGTTATTGTATTCGGCAATTATTTCCAATTAAATCTTATATAACAATAAATTATATGTAATTGAATATAATTTTTAAACAAGCTTGATTACATTGTTAAATACATATTTGACGTAGTGTAATATTTGACGCAAACAAACAAACAATGCAAATATTTAAACCATTAAATTTTAAAAAATATGCTTGCAAATTAAATTTAATTATTACTTGTTGGTTATATAAATAAATATTTATTATATAATGTTTGAACTTTTATTTCCTTAAATATTTTAATGTCTAATAAATATTAAACTATATAATTTAAACATTTGTAAAATTTTATGCTGATACTTACTTAAAATATTAATGTCAAAGTTGTCATGTGCAAAGATTTTTTAAAAATTGATTCTGGCTTACGTAATCAAATATACTTGTTTGAATTTCTTATAAATTATTAAATTTATTAAATTTATTTTTTATAATAATGTAATTTTTATTTTATTATTTGCTTGTCATTTAAATAATTGTTTTAAATTTATTGTTAATTCTTTTAGTATTATAACTAGCTATTTTTAAACAAATTTAAAAATTAATATTTAATTTCTTCATTTTAAAAATTACATTTACATTGTTTTGCAATGACAGACAACTTTTAAATCTATAATAGTATAATTACTTGGCTTGTTTAATAAAGTAATTCTTTTATAAATTATCTAAATACATTCTGGAATTAATGCATTTTAAATTTAATTTTACGTTTTATATATTAAGTAATAATTAATTTATTATAAAAATTTGAAGTAAATCAGGGTATATTTCTTTTAAATAACAACAAAAAACAGCACGCAATATTAAATTTAATAAATTATTCCGCCATGTGTTTTTTTATTTTTTAATAAATATTAAATAGAGTTTTATCTAAAACTTTAATCAAAAATATTTTTTTGAGTAAAACAAAAACAAAAACTTAAAAAAAACTCATTTAATGTAACTTTAATAAATTATAATTTTAAACTGTAATTAACAACAATAACAAATCTAAATAAAATTTAAACTTATTTAGTTGTGCAATGTTAGTAAAAAATAAAATTTATTTTAAAACTTTTAGCAAGCTATTAATTAAATATATAGTTTTGTGCGAACAAAAAAAGTAAATTGTAAAATAAATAAATAAAATTTATGGTTTAGAAATTCTTAGAAATTCTTTATTGTAAATTAAAATATAAGAAAACGTCCGGGGCACATTTTAAACAAGAAAAGTTAAGAAAAAGTTTATTTCATTTAGTTTGACCATAACTCAAATCACACATAAAATAGAGTAAAAAAAGACGAAAAAGTGGCGAAAGTTCGCAATAGACAAGTGTCGAAAAAGTATAACAAAACGGAACATGCGTTCAGAGCACTGGTAGGGAACCGATCGATTCCGGCAGCAGAACATCGCAATCACCTGCAAAATGAGTTATCCACACAATTTCTCTACTCATCGCTAAACTTAGTTAGCATTTCCGCACATAAGACAGATTCAGACACTGGTCTCTCTTCTGGCAATAAATCAATTGAAAAAAGTTTTTTCGAGTCTCACAATTCATAAAGTTGTTTAATTAAGACAAAAAAATATTAGTTTTCTCATTTTTCTCAGATTAAAGCAAGCACAACTATCGAGAATAATGGTTTTGCTGCAGTCGTGTTGTTTTTTCAAGTCATTGAGAAATGGATGTATTATTTCTGGTGTATATACGTTGGTAAGTGTACAGAATATTCTTTAATGTAATTTATTTTGTTTGCATTTATTGGAAATTTTTTTCACATCTGTCTGTTTGTAAATCCCATCAATTGATTGTAGTTCTGATATTCAGTTTGTCTATGACTTCTATGACTGTATTGATCGTTGATTCAGCCCTTTTGCCACTCGAACCGCTCAAGAGATTGAAATCTTATGAATTATTTATTTAAAGAATATGACATTAGATATAATTTGTTCATTCGGTCGCATATCAGACAAAAAGTAATAACTTTTTGTTCGAACGCAATAGCCTATAAAATTAGCTATCTCTTATTTCACTCTCCCTCTCCTTCTCTCTCCCTCTCTCTCCCAATCATTTTTGTTCATTATTTTCCGAACAAATATTCACTATAAAAGTTGAATTGTTTCTCTACTTCACCCTTAGGTCTCATTATTTTTTCTTGACTTCGTTTTGCTATTTATTTTCATTAATCAAAGTTATTATTAAATATTTTTTATTAGCGGTGATGTTCACAAGCTAAATTACGCAAAAATATTTTAATAATTTAGGTTATAAAATTAACATAAAACTTTATAGATTAAAAACAACTATAGGTTTAATTCTAAAATGTTATTAATTAAACTTTTTCATTAATTAAAATTTAAAATAAATATTACAACATTTTAATGCAAACAACGACATGGTACAATAAGCAAGAGTAAACAATTTTAAAAATATATTTTTAAAGTTTAAATTTAATTTAAAATAAAACTAAAATGAATTAAAGCATATATTTTGTAAATTAATTTAATAGATTAACAATAAATTATTAGTAAGTTTGATTTAAACAATTTTTATTCAAAGTAAATGTTTAGTTTTTGCTGAATTCTTTATTATTTAACATGTTAAAATTATCACATTATTATAGCATTACGTTTTTATAATAAAATAAGATAAGATCTTATTGTTGACAATTATCAAGATAATTTAATCAAAGTCTATTACTAGTAAGAAATGTTTTAGATTTAATTTATTCAATTTAGGCATTTTAATTTAATATTAGAATATTTCGTTTTCTAACATTAGCAGTACACTTAGTTTAAGAACATTTTTTATTTTTAAGCCTACGAACAGTTTATTAGCCTATTTGAAAAAAATATTTTTATCTAATTAATCTTGTTTGTTTTTTCTCTTAATAAACTGAATATTTGTTTTACACAACTAATTTAATCACTCTTTAAGTCTATTTAATAAAAACTTTTATTTAATTATTATTAATTAGAATAAATATTTATTTAGAAGTTTTTACAATGAATAATTAGATGTAATCATAATTAGTGCTTGCTAAAAATTTAATTAACACCCTTGAGTTTTAAACTTAGCATGTAGTTATTTATTTTAATTTAATTTGATTTTATTTATTGCAAAATAAATTTTGTAAATTTTTAATGAGAATTGAGTAAAATAACATATATATGCGGTTGCTTCATGTTGCTTGGTCATTTTAAAAATGTTTTTATTTCAAATATTATAAATAATTTTAAAAATCAAGCATATATTAAATATTTTAAAATTGCATTTATGATTTTATTGGCACGAGTATATTTTTAAGAAATTTAAACTCAATAATTTTTATATATTATTTATTAAATTTTCATGAATGCAGCATTTGAAAAGCGGACCGGCATAAATGTTTGTTTGCAAATTTTTAGCAATATTAAATTTAGTAATAAACGAAAAAACTTATTCATAAACTTTTTTCAAATAGAAATTTATCAAAATTTTTGACAGATTTTTGAGAGCTTTTCATATTTGATATATTTTATTAAAACTCGTTTTGATGTGAAAAAAGGCTAAATTCAATTCATATTTTACTTCTAACAAAACTTTTTATTTATATGTAAATAAAGATTAATATTAATACATAATGAAATTCCTAAGCGTAATGATAAGTTGTCATGTTCATACAATAACTTAACAAAAACTAAACAATTAAGAACAAACATATAAAATATTTGAAAACAATTATATTAATTCAAACAATTGATAAATAAATAAAAACTTAAAAACAATATAGATTTAAAAATTGTACACCAAATTACAAGCTCAAATATTGCTTTAACTTGCTAAAATAAAAACAATAACTTTATAATAAGAAGTTCCAGGCAAATTTAAAAACAATGGAATTTATTTTATGATTCAGCAGGCAGAATGTTATTTTGTTTTTGAATTAATTTAGCTTGATTATTCTTTGTTTATTAAGCTCTAGTCAAACAAAATGCTTTCAAAAATTTTCAAACTAGTTGTTTGCACTTATACTGGTATTATTCAAACATTTAGTTTAAAATGGAATTTGTTTTCGTGTTATCTTCTGTTATTTCTTTAAATAAAAAATAAAATTTTCGAAATAGAGATGAGTTATAAAAATAAATATTTTGAAAATCATTTGTAATACAATAAACGTAAACCGTTTGCAAAGCACATAAAAAATTCCACAAAATTGTTGTAAATCAACAAATTTTAAACATTAAACCAGAAAATTGCCAATTTTTGGACAGTAGGCAGAGTTTATCCAAGCAGAAAGTAGCTAGGCAAATTTTAAACATTTAATAACATTCAGTATTCATTGGTGTTTGCGGTCACTAAAAGTGACTATAAAAATAAACGACAAAGAAAATTTCAAATATAAGTTCGAAAATCACATAAAATATAATGTAATATAACTTTTACAGCCGTTATCTCAATATATATTGTGGTATTCGGGACACAAAATAGTCACATAAGAGCACTTTGAGCCGTAGACTCTAATCTATTAACTAGAGTTTCACAAAGTTAGCTAATTCAGGGGGGATTAGGGCAGGCATTTTGCCACTAAAACTCAAACAACCTAAATAATTGTTATCGAATTAAATTTAAAACTAATCTAGCACAAATTAAGAATAAATATCCTAAATTTAACCATAAGACTAAAAAATTTTCCGACCACCTTTGGCAGATGGCAAATTAGGTGAAGGGGTATTTCTATGCAAAACAAATGTAGGGGGGTAAATGCCCCTTTTTAAATTAAAGGGATTTTTGGTTAATTTGCCTCTTTTTGAAACTATGCTATTAACTGAAGACTGCGTTTTGGAAATCACTTATTCTTCTCTATTAGACTATTATTTCACTCGACGTCTAATCTCGCGAACAATAGTGTTTTTATATTAATAAAGTAAATGCAAACTAGTTGATAATCTAGTTCATTATTTCTATCCACTATTCAATTAAAATTTTGTTTTATATGTGCTATTCATTAGAGGCTTATCTCAGTTAAAACACAATTCTCTTCAGAATTATTGTCTAAATAATAATTTCTATTCAATTAAAAACACGAATTCTCTGTTTAATCAATATTCAAACAAAAATGTTTTTCCCAATTGTTATATAAATATCTTTTTTTTTGTAAATTATTAATATAATCATTTGACCCAAAGTTCGCTTTTTATAATTGAATTTATGATAACTTTATTTTTTGCATAAAATATTAAAATTCTATTCATTGAAAAAAGTGGTAAAATAGTAATTAATGTCAAATTTAATTATTTATTAATGTATAATTTAGCTAGATTCAATTATCTTTTATTTTTATTCAATAGACATTATTCAATAATTTACTATTAGTTTTGTAACGTTTCTAATCAGTGTTTTACGAGTCGTTCAAATTGACAAAAAATGTTAATTTGTATAAAATATTCAAATTTATTGGAAAATTAAATTGAAATTAAAACTGTCTTCATAAATATAGACCTAAAGCTTGATTGTAGTAATGAGTGACACTTTTAATTAAATCAAGTTTTTAATCTGTGCAAATTATTTTTGTATTCATTAAACTAAGCATAATCAATAAATAGGTTATTATATTTTATGATGTTGTATTATTGTAATTATTATAATAATTGTTTTGTTATTACAATTTTGTATAATGTATAATGATTAATTTTTTTAGAAATTGTTTTTTGAAATAAATTGCTTTAAATATTTGTTGCCTTTAATTGTAAAAGTTTATTGTTTTAAAAACAATTTGATTTTTATAATTTCAAAAATAATTATCACCAGCTGCAATTTAACAAAAATAAAAAGTTAAAATAGTTTTTAGTTTAAATTTTGTTTTTATATAATAGTTTTATTTGTTTTTTGAACATGTTCAACTATATTTTATATTATCTATGGTTTGACAAATATAATTTAAAAATATCAATTAAAATTCTACAATCTATTATTTATTTGTCACTGGATAAATATTTTTGCATATTTTAAAACAAATAAATATTTAAAATAGTAACTAATGCGGCATTTGTAATGCCAAATAAAATAATATTTAAATATTCAAACTATTTAATTAATATACAGATTAAAATATGTGCAATTTAAATGTACAAAGTAATTTTAACTTTAATACAGCACAATAAAACAATACAAAATACATATACAAACTAATTCCAAAAATTTGCATTAAGCCTGGGCAATTAGAAAACAAATAACAATTTAAGGTTAGACCAAATACACCCAATTAGACAACACGTCTGTATAATACAAACATTAAAAAAAAAATCAACCTTCGGTATTTATTCAGTTTAAATATGCAATTAGTTTAACCAAAAAACAAAAAACTTGCCATTTACAACAAAAATAAAATTATGATTATGGCGAAAATATTCTAAATTTCTCAAATGATTATTTTGCTGAAGATTGCATCTGAACCTAAACGCAGATAAAGTCCATTAAGTTTTTTCCACTCAATTCTTCAATAGGAATCGTTTTAAGACTTTTTTTTCGCCATTTATTGCAAACGAATCGACGATAACTTTGACTAAAAAACGTATTATTTATTTAATAAAACATAGTCTGAATTTCAAACTTAAATCTATTTGATTTGGTAAACAAACAGCTATTGTATAATTTAGAGCTTACTATGCATTTAGAATCAGGGTCAATCAATAAGGAAAAAGTTTACTTGCAAGCTTAAAAAATGTTTATTTTTTTAAATCAAATGAAAAATTTAAGAAATTTTTAAAAGAAATTAAAAAAAAATTTAACACCAATATTTTCAATAAGTAAAAATTATTATATTGAAGTTATTTTATTATGCAAAATTTTAAACTATAATTTTATTTTTACAAATAAAGTAATTGAAAACTTTCGGTTAAAGAGGATACATTTCAATATTAAATACATTTTTTTATTTAATTGTAAAATTTTAACCTGAAAATCTAGCCTAAATCTAAATGTTTTGCCATTTTAGATATAACCCAATTTGATTGGATTTAAGTTTAATATAAATAAGATTTAGTTAAATTAAATTAATTAATATTAAGTTTATCACAAGTTAGCTTAGATTAATAAAAATATTTTTTAATTTTAATACAAAAACTCATATTATATCATAAAACTTTAGTCGAGTGTAAACATATCCTGTGCCTCGCCATCCCTCTTCCATTGCCTAATACTAGTTTTTAACAATTCAGTTTTAATTAGCTTTGATTGAAGCCTTTTAGCAAAATTTTTGCATTTTTGTTTTTATTCTCAATAGAATTGTAACTTTTCCTTATTTTTTCTTTTAGGCATTAAGCTTGAAAACAATTCATCAAAAGTGCTTGTGTGTTTTATTTCCATATATAATAAGTACATTATATAAGTTATGTATAGATTTTGTAACAATTTTTTTGCATTAATATTAAGACCAAAACAAATCGAGGAATCGATTAAAACATTTTGCTCTTACTGTGAAAACAAAACAAAAGTTGATTTTTAGACTAAATTTTGACAGAAGTTGATAAATAACTATTTGATTTGCTTATAATTAACTTAAAATTTACTTAAATTAATGTCAATGCAAAGTTTAATTGCTTGATGAGTTTTTAATAATAGACTATATTTAACAACAAACGGCTTTTTAATGATTTATAAGTACTTTATAATAACTTTATAATAAATATAAATTATAATATTTAGTGCTATTTTCAATAAATAATAAAATAACTTGCACAAGCCTAAAAGTAAAAACAAACATTTTTTATTTAGCAATTTGTTATTTGCATACAATAAAAAAGTTTACATAATAATTTAGCAAACTTAATTTTGTTATAGCACATTTAGAAATATGTTTTTTTTATTTAATTTATTTTATATTAAATTAGATTTGTTTGGTTAATATTTTATTTGCTATTATAATAATTAATTTTATGCATGCACATTTTTAAAAATTTAATAATAATAAAGTAGATTTATAACTTTGTGCTCATGTTACGTTAATAACACTTAAAAGCGTAATGTTTAAATTATTATTCATAACTGTATAAAATTAATCTTGTAATAAAATAAATTTGTTTTTTAAACAAAATATAAATTATTAATAACATTATTAATAATAAATATTTTTTTACATTGTTTTTAATAAATAGTGTTTAAGAGCAAAGCAAACAGTTTATAAAAATGTATAAAAATCTAAAACAATATATCATTTTAGTTGAAAATTATTTATATACTCAACAAAAAAAAGTTTTTAAAAACAAAAGACAATAAAATCGGTATCAGATTTGAAGTAAAGTTTTTAAAAACAATAAATTATTTTCGAAAGTGTTTCACAAATATTGATATATTGAATAAAAAAAGACAAAACCGGAGAAAACGCATCGAATAATAGAGAAATAATTTTAACTGTATTTTGTGTCTAAAAATAAATTAGAAAATTGAGCTAAACATTAGTGGGAAAAAAATCTCTGTTTTGAACATCTCTCTCAGTAATACATTTGGAAATTATTTATTTGGTTTAATTGAGTCGAAGGCATACAACGGGTGGTCTTAATAGGGTTTGAATTGAAAATTGTAGTTAAATACAAAATACGACAATTTGTTTGCATTGAATGCGAAATTTATTCGTAAAAAATCTAATCTATAATTCGATAAAAACTTTCCATCCGTTTAAGGCTTAGTTAAAGTTTGGTTTTTTCTAAACAATATTCAGTCGACTAATTGTGATACAATGTTTGGCTTAAACTTCAATCCATTTAGTGTTTGGCTTTCATTTCCTTAAATCATTGATAAACAATACGATAGAAATGTATAGAAAATATAAATAAATTAAAATAAATAAGTTTTTGCATAACATAAACCAGTATTGAAGCTAAAGCTAAAATATATATTATATTTCGAGAATAGGTCGCAAACAATGGTTTGAAATAATATATAAATTATTATACTATATATTAATGACTAAAAAATACAGACTTTTGTATTTTATTTTTGTATTTAATATAAGTCTTTAAGTAAAAAAATATTATAAAAAAGATTTATTTTTCAATTTTCAGTGTAAGTGACTAAATATAATGGATTTCCACAATAAAAATATTTTAAAATTATATAATTTTTTTGAGACTGCGAACAATATTAATGCTATTTGTCATTGGTTTTAGAAATTTCAACTATTTTTTTGTTATAAAGTTATTGATTGAAGTTATTTGAAATTTTATTTCAGATATTTATTTTTAAAAATTTGTTTTTTTTCAGTAGTAATCCGTTTATTAGGTTTTCTGTCGTAACATTCAAACAGATTCGGATAAAAAAGATTTGAGCGAATGCTCTAATTTGATGCTTAAATCCTCACTTGTTTTGTACGCAAAATATTTTCGACTTATATTTACGGCAAAAATATTGAGTATTTATGGTATTTATCGATAGGAAGAGTTGGAAAATTGGAATTTTTTCTTTCGACGGGGGATTTATAGAGATCTATATTTTTTCTTGTTTAATTTCAAGCATAAAGTATTTTTTTATATGCTTTGTACTTGTTAATATTTAAGTACATGTTTGGGCTATAATTTTATTTTTGTTTTATATGTTATTATGTTTTTTGGTTTTTGTTTTTAATTAACTAAAATGAGATAAAAATAAAATATATAAAAATTGTTTACTTAAGTGGAATAATCTATTTGCAAATACTTAAGCAAATTATTTTTTATGTATACAATAAACATCGATTGATTTGTTTAATAATTCAAATTTATTAATATTTACAGTAATAGTAATAATAGATATAAATAGATATCTTAGTATTTGAGGAAAACTATCGCCATTTGAAATTGCATGATAATATTTTAAAATTGAATATTTATTTTATTTATGAAAAATATAATTCTTTGTTGAAATAATATTTTTAATTAAATTAAAATAAGTATGGTAAAAAAATTTAAATAAAAAATAACATTATTTTAAAAATAAAATTTTTTTGTATAGAACATAAAATGTGCATGTTATATAGCTAGCATCTAAAACTCAAATTATATTTGCTAAAATTTAGATACATAATATATGTTAGATTTTTGGCCAGCTGGTTTTAACTTAAATTAGCAAAAATGAAACAAACCTAAACACTTACAATTACAATTATTATAGATTTTTTTAAACGTTTTGATTCGTATTGTTTTATTCAGTATTGTTAGAATTTATTAAATCTTTAGTTTATTAATTAATTTTAATTATTTTAAACCTACTATTCATTTAATATTCATAGTATTTGTGAAAACTATCATTATATAGAACCACGTTCTAGGTCAATTTTTTGACAGTTAATCACTAATGTCTTTAATAAGTGAATTAAAATTTACGACTTTTCTATCCTAGATATATACTCATATAGTTTTTGTCATAAGTTTTAATCAGTTCTATTTTATATCCAATCTAATCTATAAGGCATTTCTAATCTATTGGCCTGTGTCATTTTATTATCTTTTAATTTTAAAAAAAGATTAACGCAACATTATATATATTAAATTATGTTTGTCATATGGTAAAATAGTTTTTTACTCAAATGTTGTAAATAAAATTGACTTTGATTTTTAAAACACACTGCCTAATTAGTTTTAGTTTTGTATTTTTTAAAACATTATATCAAAATTAAGATTTTAATTATAAGTTTCAGTGTTGTCAAAATTCAGCAAATCTCAAATAGTCAATTATTTTAAAATTAAAAACTTTTGTTACAATACATTATATATTTAATTTTTATAATGAGTATTTTAAGATACATATGTCATCTAAAAAATATTCTTATTTTTTTAATTAATAGTTTTTTTTATAAATATTATTAATTTTATTTTTAGTAAGCCATCTTATTTCATTTAATTAGATTTTCTAGCAAATGTGTCAAATTTAATTTTTAATTTTTGCATTAATTTTTCTTTCTCGATTTCTGTTTAAAATTAATGTGTTTAAATTTAATTATTAGATTGAAATAAATTTTAAAAATTATTTAATATTTTATAAATCAAATTATTTATACAAATGGTTTTTAAGTATTTTTTTACAAATTTTTTAGACAAGCCTATTTTATACATATGTTGCCAATTTATAAAAAATTATTTTTTTAACAATTAAAAAAAACTATTTAAAAGAAAAAATGTGCTATTAACTACTTATTAATTAAAATTTTAATATAGTAAATGTTAAAAATAATTTAAAAAGAATATAAATATTAATTTAATAATAAAAATTAGTTTTAACAAATAAACATGTTTTTATTAACATGTTTAATTATTTTTTTTATTGAAATAAATATTAATATAAAATGAATTTAGTTTAACTCAGTTAAAAAAATATCAGTTTAATAAAAATAATATTACAAAATTATTGTAATAGATAAAATTATGTTAAAATTCATTTATTTAACCAGTTTGTTTTGTAAGTAAAATATTAGATTAAATAATATAACTTTAAAAATAAATTTGATTAAAATTTTGTATTATAAAATTTAGGTTTAATAAATGCTAACAATTTTGGCAATTCTAAAAATAAACGTAAAATTTCATTGAAATTAATTCATTAAAACAAAAATTTTAAAAATTATATTTTAATAGGTTTAACAGAATTTTTAGTTGTGGTCGATGTTATTGACTGTCAAGGAAAATATTCAGGCAATTATAGCATGATATTTCAATCAAAAAGAGATGAACAATGTAAAATGATACCTGGACTTAAACAACCTGATGATAGTTTAATACAACATGGAAAGAATGGGCAAACGGCTGTTAGTGTATTACAACTACTAACCGCATCCGTGTATAATCAAGGAGGTAAATTTATAATTATTATAATGATGTTGCTTTTAGTAAATTTTTTAAAATTTTATTTTAGCTAACATGCAAGTTGATAAATTGTCTTTAGCTATCAATGGTCCATTAGCTGGATTATTTATTTATGAAAAAACAATTGTTCACGAAAAAGTGTACACGAAAAAATGTTCGTCAATATTGGGTGAAGCGAATCAGTTAAGCAAAAGTTCAGTTTTTCTAATATCGGATAAATTGGATATCAATGTTCTGTTGTCACCAACCAGTGCTTTTGAAGTTTTCAAAAAGAGCTGCAATACTGTCTGCAACGCAAACTTATTTGTTTTTTAAATTAAATATTATTTTTAATTGTTTTTTTAAAATAAATTTTTAAAATTTATATCTTATTGCTAAAATTTGTAAACTTTATATTAAATTAAATTGCAAACTTAATTAATTTTTTAGATTTAATAATTACTAATCTTATAACAAATGTTAAGTTTAAATAATATTTAAAATAATTTAAACTTATTTATACCTATATTTTACAAATTGTATAAGTTATTTATATTTTATAGTTTATTGTAAAATTTAATTTGGATGAATTTGTAAAATGAAAAATAAAAAATAAACAAAAATTGCAAAATTATACTTCATACAATACTGCGGCTTCAACTTTTAAATTAATTTTTATAACTTAATTGTTTTAGTTAACACATTTGTTAAGTTTAAATAATATTTGCATTAAAAGATTACCAAGACAATTATTTCCAGCTTTTAAATTGTTTTTATCTACATTTTAAATTAAAATATAATTTAACATATGTGAAAAGTAATTAGAAAAGATTATAAAAATCAATTTAAAAATATAAAATCAGTTTCATACATTTAGTGACTAACAAGTTAACATTTTAAAATTTATTATAAAATGAATAAATTTTTTGTAATTTTTATAATTTTTTTACTAATACATTATATAAATTTAAACAAATTAAATTATAATAGCAAAACAGTTTTTCCTAACAAAGAGTTTTCAATTGGTATATAAATTTGCCAAGCTATATTTTATAGTATATATAAACATAAAATAGAGTTTGGTATATTTAAAAATTATAATTATATTTATATATAAATTAATCAAAAATTATCATGTAGATTTAATCTTAAAATAATAAAATTAAATATTTATTTAAATTAATTTTTTTCAAATAAACAAAATTTAGTCCCGGAATGAAAACGACTGAACTTTTACAGCAGAGCTTTAAATGCAATTACAATTCAAATATTAAAGAATTAAATTATTTAAACACATTTCCGGATAAGACTTCGTGTAATGACTGGTCGTATAAACAAACAAACACTTCATTTAACATTACAATTGATGGTAGAGTTCAGAGTTTAAATCTGATTAATGCGCGCACTTTTAGCACTCATCTCAATGGTTAGATATTAATAAAAATATATTAGACATTAATTTAAAATAAATTTAGTAAATTTGTCAAATTAGGTCATTTAATCTATATTCAAAAACACATGTTTAAAGATGGCATTTGCAAAGATGGTCAATTTGACAAGTTAGTATTTAACATGGTTGACGACGCTGGCTGTGAAGGCATTGGAGTATCTGAACAAAAAACATTATATGCATCGATTAAAATTACAGGGGGCTATTGTGATGCAATTTGTAATGGACAAGTTCATGTACGTTTAACCCCTAGTATACAAAATACTAAGTTTTTAAAAAAACCTTTAATTTTAGTCATACCTAAATATTGAATATAATGTATAATTGAGATTATTTTTATTATAAACATTAAAATAACAAAATTTAAAATTACATAAATAAAATCAAGTTTAAAATGAACTTGTTTAAAGTTAAGTTACAAATTTTGAATGCAAAACGGTAAAATAATAAATTATTAATTTAAGCAATATTAATATATATTAAATTAATTAAAATTATGTATCACATTTTTTATATTATTAAAATAAATAAGATCAAAATAATTATTACTTTAATTATGTTTGTGCTTGTTTTAATTTTAAATAATTTAAATTAATGTTAATTTATTCTAAAAAATTATATTATATTTCATTTATGTTTTTAAAAACATGCAAAACAAAATTTTTGATTTTAAGAGATTTTAAAATAATATATTGAAAATATAAAAAATAAAATTTAAAATTTTGTAAAAAAGTCAATTTAAATAAATTAATTAAATTGCCAACTAAAAATTTAAAAAAAATTTAAAAGTAATTTGTAACAATAAATTTTATTATATTTCAAACATAAGTTAATAAATAATATGGTACATTATTTTTTTTATATAAAAGTTAATAAATATATAATTAATAATTACTAAAATAAATCAACAAAGTAACAGAAATTAAATAAAATATTAAATTATTTTTTTTGTTTTAAAAACAAATGTCTAAATTATATAAATTAAATATTTTTAAAATTAATCTTGTCTCAATTTAATTGCCATATTTTAGGTATATAAAGGAAAAATTTTGAGTATGATAAATAAAAAATATTAATATAAATTTATTTAAATAAATATAAAAATTTTATTTGTTATTTTTATTTTAAATATGATTAAATTAATTTTAATTTTGTTTTTTTTAATTAAAGGTAAATATTCTAAAAAATACACATTTTAATATAACAATTTTAAATTTTTTTAGTTGAAGTAAATGCTGGAAATCATGCTGGACCAAGTAAAAATTCAATATTACTGTAAAATTTTACAATTATAATAAAGTAATAATTTTCTAAATTTATTTATCAAAGCGGAAAAATTGAATGACCTATTTGGAATTGCTAACTATAATAATTGTGAGGGAAAATATGCAGCTAATTATACCTGGATCTTTATAGGAAAAATCGATAAAGCTGGAGATTATCAAACTATTACCGACTATCAATCCTATATTATTCAAACTGATAATCATGAAAAAAGCCAAGTTCAATCATTGCAACCTTTAACATATTCACAATATTCAGCGGGAGGTTTGAAATTTAAAAAATTAATTTATGTAAAAATATTAATTTTATTAATTTTTTAGCTTATGTTCAGTTCGAAGGTTTATATCTTGTTACTAACGGTCCGTTGGAAGGAAAATATATTTATGTAAAAAAAATTGCCTTGGACTTTAAATATTTAAAAAAGAGTTCGTCAATTTTGGGCTATTTATACGTTACGTCAAAAACTTTAATTCTGTTAATATCGGATAAACTGGATCTGAAAATTCTGTTGTCAACGACCGGTGCTTTCGACGCATTCAAGAAGGGCTCCAATACTGTGTGCAATGGAATTGATTATATTCTGTAATATATATTTAATTTAATTTTTTATATTTAGAAATCTAAATAAAAAATTGAATTTAAAATAAATTATTTGTTTTAAATCTATTTATTATTTATATTTAAAATTATTATAATTTAATTTTTTTTGCATAAAACAATGTAAGTTTCTATTTGTAATGGTAAAAAAATACAAACGGTGCGAATGTGTTGCCGCAAATTAGAATTAGTTATAATTCTAGTTGAGTAGCGCTATTAGTTCTGTAATTGTGAAAACAGTTGTTTTGAGTTTAGTTGAGTTGTCGAGAGATTTGGTCCAAATCATGTGTTCGGTGCAGATGAGTGGAGATGAGTTGTATTGATGCGAGTGATTAGATAGCGTCAAATAGACTATCGGTTTGGCGACGAAGAGATAATCAGTAATATACTGATTATACAGTTCGTTGCTTAGAAATTGAGAAAAAGTTTTTTTAAACAACTTATTTATTTTTTGGGATTTAAAGTTAATTTTCGGTACAATTGTCTATTATTATCTATACTTTGATTATTTAAAATTTCACAATTTAATTGTACGCCTTTCTCAAGATATGCACATTTGAAATCGGTATTTCATACTTTCAAAAAACTTTGTCAATTAATCCGGACCAAATCTTTGCAATATTTGATAAATTTTATCTTTTTATTACTCTATTTTTATTTATTTTAAGATTTCCGATTAATTTTTAATAATTGGCCATAATATCTCGATAAAATTTTAATTTTGTAAAATTGCCCGCCACTTCATAACCACAAAAAATTTTTGCAGCCTCCAGGTCCCGGCATTTTTTCACCTATTTTTCCCACTCAATCCTACTTTTATTTTGATAAAACATCAAAAGGGGCACTTGAGTTAATTGATAAACTTTTTTTGAAAATCTTAATCACCGATTTTAACAAATAAGATACTTGTAAACTCCGTTAGAACTTTATAATAAAAATGGTCATTTATTTTGCGATTTACTCAAAATTTTTAAACTTCATCATATTTATTTTTATACCTTCTGATAGAACATTTAATTACCTGTTAATTGATATATTGCAAGCTAAAGTTAACAATAATTTACATGTTTAAAATTTTAATTTAGTTTAAAAAGTTTTTTCTCAATTTCAAAGCAACAAGGCTTAGATGAGCAACGCGCGCGAGTAGTTGTTAATAAACACAAAGTTAATTAAATAACAATTTAATAAATTATTAATACATTTACGGAGAAATTGTTAATACATTTTCGGAGAAATTGTTAATACATTTTCGGAGAAATTGTTAATACATTTTCGGAGAAATTGTTAATACATTTTCGGAGAAA
>JAQFXP010000866.1:0-23679 GCA_034693685.1 Belba bartosi
AAGTTAGATTTTTGTATTTATTCTTTTATATTTATTTTTCCAGAACCGTCACCACACTTAGGTCCGAATCGGAGTTAATGCTATAGGTAATTATAAAATGTTTTTCTATAAATGAATTAAATAACCAAAATGTTTACTATAAAGATTGTTTCAAAGCTGTGTCCTCAAAATTAATATAGTAAAAATATTTGCACTCATTATAAATGTTTAAATATTATTAACTCTTTGTATATTTTTTAAAAGTTTTGTTAAAAATTTAATCTATGTTTTATCTTGGTCATTTAATTAATAAATGTCTGTTTGCATTTTGTTATATACAAACATTTATGTATATTACAAATACAATCTATTCACAAAATAGGCAACCTGCTTAAAGGCCATAATCAATATAATAAACGGGTTTTTTGCCTCACCGGCTGTTTCTATAAGATCTCTAATAATAATATGTTTTGATTATATAACAACTTTTTTTCGATATAAGTTAAGTTATATCAATGCAAGTGCACTGCATTCAATACCTTTCTAAAAATAACTAACAATAAAAACTATAAATATTATATAAATATATAGACAAAAACCAATAAATTGTCGTTATATAAAAGTTGTAATCAAGTTGAAGATTGCAATTGGATAATAAAATTACTGAAAAATAATTTGTTCTTACAAACACATTGCAGAAAAACTATAGAACTAATAAAGAATTTTTTGATATTAAAACATATATAATAAACAATATTTTTTAAGTTTACAGTTATATAAAATAATAATTTTATGCAAATATAATTTATTTGTAAATAGACTGCAATAAATTAACAACTATTTTAACATTTTTATTTTAAACTTTTGTTTAAGTTTATTATAAATTTATTTGTTATGTTATTTCAAATGTTAATTTTAATGTAAAAACTTTTCTTTATTAAATTTATAAAACGTTGATTTAATTATCAAATAAATTAAGGTTAGATAATGTTATTTAAAGTAGAATTATAAAACTTTAGAAATGTTACTAGCAAATAGCATTTAGCAAATTATATTTTACAAAATTATTATGATCATAATGGGTAATTTTATTTATTATTAAATTTATTTTATTATTTTAAATTAAGATTTTTATAAATATTACACATTATTTAAAATGTAATAATTTAATTTTTTAAAAATTTATTACAATTAGTTAAATTAAACTTTTGTTAAGTATTCCGATATCTTAAAATTTAATAAATTGAAAATATTATTAAAACAAATAAATTTTAATTACAGTTAGAAAACAATCTAAAATTATTTTAATTTTGTAATTAATTATAATTTATAAATTTTAAAAATTTAATTAATAAATCTAAACTTTAATTTACCAATTTAAAAATTTAATATTAATAAAGTATAAATTAAATTTTTTTAAATCCAATTATTCTTTCAAATTTTTTATTTTAAATATTTTGAAAATTATTTTCCAATATTATTTTAAATTTTAAAATAATTTTGTTAATTAAAAATTGCTAGTTAAATTTCCGTTAAACTAAATCAATATACAGGGTCCTTAAACATGTACAAGATTTTTAATTTTAAGATTACTCAAAAATATCAAAAGATATTTTAATCAAATAAAATACATTTTATTCAAAAATGTTTGGCATTTTGTTTTTTTATTTCCTAAAATTTGTTTGATTAAAAACTATTGCAGTAGCGCTCTTTAAATTTTCTATACGTAAATTGATTTAAAAATGTCTATTAATTTTAATAAACCTATAAATCAATTAGCATTAATTGTAAAGCAAATCAGAGCAATATGGAATAACAAGCAAATTTTTGTGTCAAAAATAGTATTATGGTAAAAAACAAACAATTAAAATTTTTCAAAATTTTTAAGTTAATTTTTTTTAATGTTTTAACGATTTTTAGCATTTTAATTACAAAATTTTAACAAATTGAAACAATAAAAATTGATAAAAAACATTAAAAACTGCGCGAGTTTACTTTGATTATTACAAAAAATGTTGCAAATAGCAAATAAAATTTTAATTTTTGACTTTAAAACGCAATGGAAAGTCCGTTGGTGCATTTTAAATATATTTTTAATTAATTTATTAAATGCCAAACATTTCTGAATAAAATGCAATTGATTTGATTAAAATATCTTTTGAAATTATCGAGTAGCTCAAAAATTATAAATCTTGTAGATGTTTGCGGACTCTGTATATTAAACTTTTATAAACAAAATAAATTAAATATTATTAAAATAAAATTAAACTATAAATTTTAAAAAAATTTATTTTATATATAATTTATTTATTAATTAATATGTTATATAATAATTCAATAGATATTTATTATTGTTATAAAGTTAAACAAAAATAGTTTAATTTAAATTAATTCGTTTTCTATTTTATTTTTAATAAACAAAAACTTAAAATTAAACATAAAATTCAAATTTAACAAAAATTAATATATTTTTACAAATAACAATAAATAATAAAAAATTTATTTAATCAAAATTACAACTTTAGTTATATTTAAAATATTATTGGTGCAGTTAATTGCTTAAAACTGACAAGTGAGTTTTAAACGAAAATAGTATATTTCAAAACTTAAAGCACACAAAAGATATTGATTTCTAAATATTTTGACAACTGTTGCAAAATAAGGAAATATGGATTTTAGTATATTTAAAATTTAATTACCATATTTATTATTTACATTATTTAATAATTTAGAATATTTTGGTTTTATCTAATTAGTTATTTTAAAACTAATTATTAAAATTTTTATTGATTAAATAAAATTTATATTAAGAATTTTAATTTTAAAAAACAAATTTTCGAATTTGTAATATGTACTTAAATTGTTTTATATTAATTTTTATTTATAAAAATTTAATATCTTATAAATATTACAGTTAAATTTTAAAAAATTATGTAATTCCTTGTTTTATAAATATATTCAAACAATAAATTAATTAAAAAACATTAATTTTTAAACCAGTAGTACTGCTGATCCACTATCGGTCGATATCAATTGAACATTTTACTTTGTTTATAATTTTAAATTTACTTTAAATTTTATTTAACAAAATATATGATTTTATTAAACTAGCTTTAAACTAACTAAAACAAATTTTAATTAAAAAAGAAGCAAATAAATTAAATGATGTATTATATACTAGGATGTTGGTAGTAACGGTTTATACAATATATTAGGTTTTTACTAAAGTAATAAACGTTTGGGTAACGTAATATTTAACCACAAGCTAACTTTTTAAATAAATTAGTATTAATTTTTTGAATAAGCCGTCCAATAGTATTATTGTTTACCTTAAAATTTATGATAAAAACAATTAATTCAAATATTGTATAAACAATGAGTGACCAAAATACCGATAAATTCCACCTTCGGCAAATTATGTTATTTGAATTTCGAAAGGGTAGTTCTGGAGCCGATGCAACCAGAAACATATGTGCTGTATATCCCGGTGTCATTAGTGCTAGTCAATGCAAAAGGTGGTTTCAAAAGTTTAGATCTGGCGATTTTGACCTAAATGATGAACCCCGAAGTGGCTGCCCGAGTGAACTGAACAATAATGTCCTGAAGGAAGTGATCAAATCAGATCCGCGACAAACCATTGAGGAATTGGCCGAAACATTTGGTATTTCAACCACAACTGTGTTTCGACACTTTCACAATATCGGAAAGTCTTTCAGAGCTGGTGTTTGCGAACGGAACAAAACTACCCGAACAGCCATTTGTTCATCACTGCTCTCCAGACAAATTTGAAAACCATTTCTTTGCCGAATCATTACCAGAAATGAAAAATGGTTTTTTATTCAAATGTTAAACGTTCGAACCAATGGTTAAGTGTTGGCCAAAAAGCGGTTCCTACCCCTAAACCCGGTTTACACCCGTAAAGATTTTGCTCTGTGTGGTGGGACTGCACGGAAATCGTGTACTTTGAATTGTTAGGACAAGGTCAAACAGTAACCTCTGACCTCTATTGCCAACAATTGGATTGATCGGCTTTAGCTTTCAAGACAAAACGCCCGGCGCTGGTCAACAGAAGAGGCGTTATTTTACAACATGACAACGCCAGACCACATGTTGCAAATTTAACGCACAGGAAAATTAGCGAGTTGGGTTGGGAAGTGCTGCCACACCCAACTTATAGCCCAGATATTGCGCCTTCGGATTACCATTTGTTCAGATTTCTGCAACACTTTATTTGTGACAAAACATTTCAAAACATCAATTATCTTAAAATAGCTCTGTCTCACTATTTTGATTTAAAGGTCAATTTGTTTTATGAGCAAGGTATTGATAGTTTGCCACAACAATGGTCAAAAGTTTTAGAAAATTGTGGCAATTATATAATTGATTAAAATTAAACGAATATTATGTAAATTTATATAATTATTTGATTAAATAAACGCTCATTACTTTAGTAAAAACCTAATATTTGATTTTAATAAATGATTAAATTGAAAATAATAAAAAAAATTTAAGCAAATTTAAGCAAATAAATATTTAAATGCATTAATATCTGTCGTAAAAAATTAAATATGATTAAACAATAATTGAAAAAAGTTAATTTTTAAAACTTTTTTAAAATTACTATTATATAATTTGAAAAACTGTAATTATAGTATTTGTTTTTGTAAATATTAATACTTTTATTTGATAATATAAACTGTGGAACGCGGAAATAGATAATAAAAATAAATATTTTTTTTGTTAATTGTTTGCTTTACTTAAATTAGTAATTTATTATTAATTAATTACAGTGTCATAATAAAAATTTTATTTAATACTTTCAATTTTTAAAATATGGGTTCTAAACTAAAATTATATAGTGAAAACATAAAGGATTTAAATTTAGTTTTAAATATTTTTAGAAGAAAAGAAGGCCAAACATTAAAAAAAATATTAAATAATAACTTAAAACATTAATTTTTATTTACCATATTTTGATTTGAATTACTAATTTAAAACAAATAAACAATAAATTTAATATTATTTTATTTTGTTACAAATAATTACATGGCTAATTAGTATTATAATCAATTTATAAAAACTGTAAAATTATTTTAAATACTATATTATATTATTCAATAAAATAAATTTAAAAATATTGGATGCGAAAAATATCGCGAAAACTTTTTAAAAAATATTAAATAATAAATTAAAACTCTAAATTAAAATTGCAATGAGTACTAAAAGTGTAAATTTTTAAAAATTAATAAATATTTATAAAACATTTTAAATTATAAATTATATTTATATACTATAAAATTTATCTATATTTTTATTCAGAATAAACTAACTCAAAATAATGCAATAACTATTCAGAAATTTAAAATAAATTAGGAATATTTTATAATTTTATAAAATTTGCAAATTAATTATTAATAATAACTTTTTTCATCAAAAATGTTTGTAAATTATTCAAATTTATTTCTAAATTAATGAATGATTTGTAAAAAATTTAATTAATGTTATAGGAAATTAGAATTTTTTTTATATTAATAATTTAAATGTTTACTATAAATATAGTTACATAAAATTTTGCCAAAAATTAATATAGTAGAAATAGCTGCACTTGTTATGACATTTTAAATGTTTAACTAATATTAACTTTTGGTAAATTTTTTAAAAAATTTTGTTAAAAAATTTTAATTTCATTAAAAATAACGTAATTTTTACATTTATATAAACTGTAACAATATATTAATTAATTATTTTAATTTGTAGTTCAAATAAATTAACAAAATAGGCCGACAAAAGAAATAATATTAAAATAAAATTGAACAATAAATTAAAAGAATTTTTTTATATTTAATAAATAAGAATTTATAGATATAAATTTGTTATATAATAATTTAATATATATTTATAATTGTTAATAGAAACAAATTTAATTTAATTTATTTCAACTTTTATTTTATTTCTATTTAAAAAAAACTAAAAATTAAGCAAAAAAATATATTAATATAAATACAAAAAAAACAATAAAAATCTAATTTTAATCAAAATAACAATTTATATCATAATTTATTTATAAATTTAATTTGTAAAATCTGTGTTCTTAACTAAAAGTTTATATTTCAAAGCTAATAATCATTGCATCTAAAAGATATTAATGAATTCTAAAAGTTTAAAAAATTTATATTAAACAATGTGTTGTAAAATAAGAAAATATAGATAATAATAAATTTATAATTCAATTACATTATTTATTTTTTACATAATCTAATAATTTGCTATATTTTTGATTTGCTAAAAATTAATTTTCTTTTTAAAACTAATTATTATTATTTTAAAATATTTTAAAATTTTTATAATAATGAAAATAAATTATTTATAACAATTATTTATTTTTAAAAAAAAATTACTGATTTTGTAATTTATCCAAATATGTTTTTATTTTAAATTTTATTTTAAAAATTTTATATTTTAAAAATTTTACCGTTGAATTTTACCGTTGAATTTCAATTAATAAAAATGTCTTTATTTTCAAAACTAATATAAGTAATGCTAATCCACTATCATACGACATCAATTGAAAATTTAATTTTGTTTAAAATTTTAAATAAAACCCATAATATAATATAATTTAGATTTCATTTAACAAAATATATAATTTTATTTAACTAGTACAAATTTTAATTAAAAAATAACACATAAATTAATTGAAGTATTATACAACTAGGATGTTGAATTTTGTGTATGTTTTTTACATTAATTTTAATAAATGATTAATATGTCTATTTACAAAAAGTATATATATTTAATTACAAAAACTTAAAATTTATGCACTCTACTTGACTTAATACTTTACTATTTTTGTTATTAGATTTATTTAAAACATTTGATTTATAAACTTAACTTAAATTTAACAAAATAAAAAATTCAATTAAATTTAAGCAAATATTATTTAAATGCATTAATATCTATCACAATACAATTAAAATTTGAATAAACAATAAATGTAAAAAATAATGTTTTTAAAATTTTTATATAATTATATAATTTGACAAACTGTAATTATAATTTTTGTTATTATAAATATTATTATTTTTCTGTGATGATATGAACTTTAGAACCGGAGACTGATACGAATAAAATTTTTCTTTGTTAATTGTTTGCTTAACTTAAATAATTCTTTTATTATAATTGTTTTGCAAAATTTGTAAATAATATAAAAAACAAATGTTTCAGAGAACCAAGTGAATACAAATAATCAAAACAAGAGAATGGTGTATAAAAATGTATCTTTATAAATTATTCGCCAAACTCCATTAATTATCTCAATGGTTTATATTAAAATTTTGCATTTAATGCAAATACAAAAACTGTTTATATTAATAAACAATCTAACAACTAATAGAAAATAATTTTATTTAAATTATTTTAATTTCAATTTTATTTTTCATAATCAAAATTATAAAATTAAACCAAAAATGCAATTTTAAACAAAAAATTAAATTTTTTTACAAATAACAAAGAATAATAGAAAATTAATTTAATTAAAATTAAGGAGTTATAATTAAAATATTATTGGTGCTTCCAATAAGTAAAATCTGGATTCTAAATTAAAATTAAATAATTAAAACTTTAAAACATTTAAAAAATGTTTTTAAATAATTTTGATAAGATAATATTAAAACAACTGTTTAGTAATTAAATTATATTAGGCATAATTTTATTTCTGAATTAAAATTCTTAATTTTTCTTAATTGCTTTACATAAACATAATTTTATTTAGTTACTAATAATTACCTATCTAATTAATGTTATAATCAATTTAAAAAAACTGTAAATAAATTTTAATAATTATATTATATTATTCAATTTAATGAGTTTAAAAATATTTATTTAGAAAAAAAACATTTAAAAAAAATATTAAATAATAAATTAAAATTAATTTTGTAAAATTAATTTTGCAATGATTACTAGAAGTACAAATTTTTAAAAATAAAAAAACTGTATAAAACATATTAATTTTTAAATTATTTTAATATACTATAAAATATATCTATATTATTATTTAATATAAATTAACTCAAATAATGGAATCACTATTTAGAATTTTTAAATAAAATATATGTATTTTATAATTTTATAAAACTTGCAAATTAATTATTAATAAGAATTTTTTGTTATTAAAAATGTTTATAAATTATATAAATTTTATTTAGTTTGTAAATTATTTAATTTTAATGAATTTAATAACCAAAATATTTATTATACCGACAGTTTCAGAAATGTGTTTCCAAAATTAATAGTATAAAAAGTTGCAGCCGTTATGACATTTTAAATGTTTAACTATTATTAACATTTTGGGGGGTTGTCGAAAATGGCACGGCACGGCACGGCATGCTATGCCAGGCAAGATTTTTGGATTTTTTGCCCAAAATTAGGAAATTTTCTCTAAATTGGTGCTAAATCCGATTTAAATCTAGTTAATTAAACTAATTTTAGTTTAAATCAAGTTTAAATCCAGTTGAATTAGAAAAAATTTTATCATAAATATATGGGTTTTTTGAGCGTTTTTTGAAAATATTTTCTGAAAATCCCCTTTCTGATCTTTCCTATGGATCGTATGACCTTTTAAAAACCTAGCCATAGGTCTATCCTGAAACAATTAATTTAGTTTGATATTAATTTGTAATTAAAATTTATTTTCGTCTTGTTCTCTACTTAATTTAATTTTAGATTTATTTTGCAAATTAAAAATATATATAATAAATTAAAATAATATATAATTTATTATAAATTAGTAATTAACAAATTATAATAAATAATAATTTTATACAAAATTATAAATTATAGGATTATTTTTTACAAGCAAAAATATTTGACAAAAAAATTAGTATTTATTGATTTAAATAAATAATAAAATATTTTATTATAAAATTTTAGTTAAATTTGTATAAAACAGATAGCACATAAAATGTCAAATAATTTTAAGTAATTTAATATCAGACACATGATATTTTCGATAATATATACATACATGTAAATATTTACATGTATATTAATAAATAATTATAATTATTAAAATAATTAATAATTTAATAGTTTAATATGAATTTTGAAGAAAATTTAAATCATCAAGAAAAAATAGTAGACGGAAATGACTCAGGATATAAATCTGAAGGAGATGAAGAGCCTGAATGGGAGCCAGGTTTTGAAAATTTTAGTCTCTTATGGGAAGATATTATACAAGAAAAAGAATCATTGGCAAACATTGCCCCAGATGTTGGTTATGAAGCCATTTTGCCATTAATTAATTTAATGGGGTATTTTATTGATTACTTTTATACTTATTTTTAAAATATAACAATTATATCGATCTAAGTTTTAATAAGTATTTACTACTTCTTTTATATATAATTATCTATACATTAATTATTGGATTATAATTTAATGTTTTATTTTTATTTGGAACATATGTGATTATACGTAAATTTACTGTAATACTTAAATTGTTTTTTAGTATCTATATATAATGTGTTGATTACATAAATGTAATCAAAAACATGTTTATATTTTATTTTTATTATATATAATATTTTTTAATTTTGATAATATCTGTAAACTTAAATATTTACATATATAAATCCTTTAATTAAACGTTCATTTTATATTAAATTTTAATTTTTTATTTTAAAAAATTATGTTATGCCAACTTGCCGTACCGTGCCGTGCTATTCCGTAATATGCCATATCTTGCCCTGCCGTGCCTGGCATGGCATGGTGTGCCGTACCTGGCATGGCATGGTGTGCCATACCTGGCATGGCATGCCGTGCCGTGCCTTTTTTGACAACCCAAAATTTTGGTAGATTATTATTGAAAATTATGCTATATTAATTTGACATAATAATTGTAAAAAACATTCAATTGCCAATCTTAATCAATATGTTTAAATCAAATATATAAATTAATATTTAAACAAAAAATCAACAAATTTATTCAAATTTGTTTATTATAGCAAGGGGATAGCATATGTTAATTAATGTCAACTACGATTTCCTTTTTTGTTTGTTTCAGGTTGTATGAAATGCTTTTCCTACCATACGGGCGATTTGTGTGATTTGTGGCAAAGCTAATCAAAAAGTTAAATGTAATTATAATCGCAAATTTAATTTTGACAAAAGTTGTGTCTTAAGATGAGTTTGAATTCTGTTGAGAAACTAAGTAAATTAAGAAAGTTTCTTTGTCTAAATAAAAAACAGTTTGGAGGCCAAATATTTGATAAGTAAATAACCAATATTTAATCTGTTGCGCATGCATATTTTTGCATGTAAACGCAAACAATTTAATAACCAAATAAATTTAATTTAATTTGTATTTAAAACGCATTACAAATATATGTCATATCTATTAATTAAAATTTTTATTGAGGATGAGCTACGATTAATAAACATTTAAATCAAGTGTCAAGTTTAGACTGTAAATCTAAGCTGCGCTAATTTTTAATTTTATTTTTCCCTTTTACAATAAATTAATATACTAGTTGAATGAACCTTTATTACTGTATACGTAGTTAAAATACTAATTCATAAAATTCATGTCAAATATAACATAATTTTTAAACTTTATTTTACATTTATAAGATAATATTTAAATGTGGCAGCATCTCATAGTTCAAAAGAGTTAATTAAAACTTTAAATGTTTACTAAACATACAAAAACAGTGTATCTGCATAGGCTTAAGCATGATCTTGCAGATATATTGTTTTGTATGTTTATCAAATGATATAAAAGTTAACAAACACTTTATTTTGTAGCTACTTCTGTTAATATTTATGAAAATTTATAAAAATAAACAATTATACTTAAATTGAAAATTATTTTATTGTAATTTAAGTTATGAATTAAGTAGCATGAAGCTAAGTGGCTAGAAGCTTTTTGTAAGATGCTAAGCAACGTCTATATATATAGGGCTAAAGGCCCTACAATGCGCACTAAAGCTGTAAATGATTGAACATTATTGTAGATAAATTTGTATTAGTTTGTCAAGTACACGAAAAATATAGAACCGTGTATTAATACAATTTTACAATTACACAATTAGTTATACAATTAGTTGTGCAATTACAATTTTAAAAAATTAGTTGCGTATTAATAAAAGTTTATATGTTACTAAAATTTAATTTAATTATATTTGAAATAAAATTTTGATTCTTTTTATTAAAACACAACAATCATTTGTATTTGATATCCAAATTGTTGGTAACTTTAATACTATTTCTTTATTTAAAAGAAGGCATTCGGCCAAGCGTAACAATCTATTTGAATGCACCAGTTTTTATGTAAACAACTAATACAAATGCTATGTAAAGCATGTAATTATTGCTAATTAACGTTAATTTTCATTAAATTGTTAATTTGTTAACATTATTTAATCAAATAAATTTTAATGTTTTCATTAATCAATTAAACATATTAGTCAAATGTTTTTATTACTTCTATGGAATGATAACAATCAAAAACAAAAATGGTAAAAATTTTTAATTAAATAGATATACATGTAGTAGTAGTTGGCAATTGTATACTCATTATTAGCGCGTAAAATATATTTACTAAAATTAATCAATATTTATTTTTAAATGTGATAATCTCAAATATGACAATGTCGAATATGCTAATGTCAAAAATGCTAATGTCGAATATGACAATGTCGAATATGTTAATGTCAAATATGACAATGTCGAATATGCTAATGTCGAATATGACAATGTCGAATATGCTAATGACGAATATGACAATGTCGAATATGCTAATGTTGAATATGCTAATATCAAATATGACAATGTCGAATATGCTAATATTGAATATGCTAATGTCGAATATATTAATGTCAAATATGTTAATGTAGAATATATTAATGTCAAATATAGCAATGTCGAATATGTTAATGTCGAATATGTCAAAGTCAAATATTTTAATTTCGAATATGCTTATTTCGATAATGTCAATGTTGAAAATTAAAATTTTCTAAATAAAAATTAAATAAATTTAAACTAATAAATTAAATATGATTGTAGTATAATTTTATCAAATACTAATATAAACACTTTCTCAAAAAATTAATTTCTACCTGGCCGTAGCCAGTAATCTACGCAAGTTTGCTGCTGAGTGGCCCCCAAGCTCAGCGGTTCAGACTACCTATATAAATATTAACAATCCCGGGGGATTGCTGCCCGGGGGGCAGCAATCACGAAATAGTTTAGGTTTTGTTAAGGAAAATTAATTTACTTTATTAAAATTAAAAAATGCCTTACTTGTTTTATTCTTTTTAATGTAATTATCTTAATATCAAATTATTTAATGCGTATATGAATTTCTAAATTAAATATAATTTTTTTATTAATAGGATATTACATGTGAAATTTGTAATTGAAAATTAACAAAAATTGCTCAAATTTTAATAATTAAATCGAATGACAAATTTTTTCACAAAAAGTGTTATAAAGACCAAAACAGACATTTATATTTAAAACAGTCAAATACGTTTAATGCTATTGTGGAATTTATTTCAACACAAAGTTTTTATAATCAAAATATATTAATTCCACTTTCATCTGTCATTAAAATACAAAACTTATGTATTTTTGATTGTGTTGATCCAATCGAATTGAAACGAATTGGAGATGAAGGACAGCTTCAAATTTTTATTATTAAAAATATAATGTGTGATAAAAGCTCAAAGGCTTGTGCCTCTCATTTCAATGAATACAATGAGTTAGACTATAACATTATTTTACAATTAAATTCAACTAAAAATGAGACATCAATTTCTCCACATGATATTGTATCACTATTAAACGGTTTACGTAGCCAATTAATAAAACGGCAAAAAACAGATGATTACTTTGATAATCTAAACGAAAATAAACTTAGAATCTCAACAGGAGTGTCTGCTATATGTTTCAATTCAATAAAAGAATGTGTTCAAATTATTATCAAACGTTTCAAATTTTTTGCTTTAAGTTTATATTTGAAATATCTTCGAACCAACGATTCTTTTCAGACTATGAATGTTCGATTTGATATTCCAACGACAACATTGTATGAATACATAACTAAAATAAGAAAATCATTAATCCAGTATTACGTTCCTCAAAACTTAGGATTTAATGTAATAAACAGAAAATTAGTTGATATCAACACAAATGCCTTTGCGAAGCAATTGTTTGAGGCTTCAGATCATCAAATAATTACTGTTTGGAATACCACTTATTTTTATTTAAACAAAAGTTCAAACTATAGTGCCCAAATAAACAGTTATTGTGGACATAAAAAACAAAATCTATTGAAACCAATGTTAATTTGTTCTTCAAACGGCACAATTATTGAAGTGTTTGGACCATATTGTTGCTGTGAGTCTGACAAAGACATATTAAACAAAATAACAAAAGACAACAATGTTCGAAACTATTTTACTGGAGTAGATATTTTTGTTTTAGACCAAGGCTTTAAGCGGTCAAAACAAAATTCAGAAGATATGGGTTTTAATGTCAAAATCCCTTCTTCAAACTCACTAGAAGACAATCAGATGACAGTAGAAGATGTAAACAATTCCCGTTTTGTGACAAAAGTACGATATATTGTTGAAGTGTTTTTGGTGCTATTAAAACTAACTTTAAATTATTAACTACAAACAATTTGACTATTTGTGCTTTACATTTAATGGATGACTTTCGAATAGTTTGTGCTATATTTAACTCCAATCATAAAAAATATTATTCCGATGTGTTTAGCTCTCAATCAATTATTGATCAAATGAAATCAAGAAAATCAAAACCCAATAAATAAAGTATTTATTTTATTTTATTTTAAAAATAACAATAATTTATATAACCTTCAGGTTTTGGTAAAACAAGAAAGTCTAAATCGGAAATTTAGTTTATTTGATAAAGTAGATGCTCTTGAAATGAATTTTTCAAAGTTTACACCGTCTAATCTTTATAGATTTGCATGTGGGATTTACCAAATTAATCAGGTTGAATATATTGTTAAATAAGTATAAGAAAATATATTATTTATTTTTAGGCAAAGTTTTATGTGGCAAATCAACTGAAAATATCGGAGATTGATATTTCAATACTAAAAGAATCTTATGCATTAGATTATAACAAATATAGTATTAAAATCATATTACCAATATTAATTCGCTCAAAAATTCAATTGAGACACACGGGATCAAAAACACAAAAGTCTTATATTACATATATTCTTATTGACAATACAAAACAAGATTTTAATTCTGTAATTGAGTATTACTGCCAATGCAAAAAAAGTCGAAGAACTGTTGGATGTTGTTCTCACATAATGTCAATTATTTGGTAAAAATGTAAAATAAAATTTTTTGTATTTAAACATTTTTCCATAATAGGTATTTAGGATACGGAATACATTTAAGTAAATTTCAAGGTCCGGTTTCTTATTTAGATAATTTATTTATTTATTGCACTATTATTGACTCAAGTGATGACGACAGTAATGAGGAAAACGAAAAAGATGAAATTAACTTGTGATAATATAATATAAAACTAATAATTAAATATTTTTGTAAAATAAATGATATTAATAGAAAAATTTATAATTATTAATTTAATAAAAATTGTCTTGAAAAATTAATTTTATTTACACATATATTTTTAATTTTATTTTAAACGTGCCAAATATTTTAAAGAAAAAAAACATATTATTATATTTACTATTTGGAAAAATTTTAATCAATAAAAATGACAATTTTCTAATCATTTGCTGAAGATTAAATTCATATTACACTCTTTTCTGTCAACAAACAGCGCGTGCAACAATGTTGACGCAAAACTATTTTTACTACTTAACGTTAATTTTAATCTATGAAAATACCAGTTTATCCATCATTTCCCGACGATAATATTGATATCATTTGATTCAGTTTTTTAGTCTTCACATAACCTAATGTTAAAATTTCGTTCCATTTTAAACCGAAAAGTTTTAAATAAGATTTTTCAAATTGCCTATTCTTTTAACATTAGAGGGTTCTAAAATTTTTTGCTCCCTATTTCTTGCCAAATGCCTCCTTTAAGTTTTGTTTATCATATGACTAATGTTAATATTTTTTTGATAATATAACACGGCTTGCATTATTGCAAAATTTTGTTATGTACATTGTTTGTAACAAAATATTTTAAATTATAAATAATTTCAAAGTAATTTAAAAATTTTATTCAATCTCTTAACCGATGGCTCAGTATATGGATCTCTTAAGACCAAAATACTATTTTTTAATATTAAAACATATATAATAAACAATAATTTATATGTTTACAGTTATATAAAATAATAATTTTTTAAATTGATGTATAACATAATTTAATTATAAATAGACTGCAATAAAAAAACAATTATTTTAAAATTTGTAGTTTAATCTTTTATTACAGTTTATTATAAATGTATTTGTAATGCTATTTTAAATGTTAATTTTAATGTAAATAATTTTCTTTATTAAATGTATAAAAGGTTGGTTTAATTATTAACTAAAAAAATGTTTGATAAAGTTATTTAGATTAAAATTATAAAATATCAGAAAATGTTACTAGCAAAAACATTTAGCAAATCATATTTTAAAAATACATTATGATTAAAATAGGCAGTATAATTATTATTAAATTTAATTTATTATTTTAAATTAATATTTGTATAAATGTTACACATTATTTAAGTTATAATAGATATAACTAAAAAATATTAATGAGAAAAAGTTAATTTATAAGTTTTTGTTGCCACTCCAATTTATTAAAATTTAATAAATTGAAACAGTTATTAAAACAAATAAATTTTATTTACAATTAAAATACAATGTAATCTTATTAATTATTAAATTTATTTTATTATTTTAAATTAAGATTTTCATAAATATTACACATTATTTAAGATGTAATAATTTAATTTTTTTAATTTATTATAATTAGTTGGGTTGTAATAATTAAAATTAAAAAATATATATTAAAATAAGTTAAGTTATAAGGTGTTAATATGGCCATTACGGTTTAGTAAAATTTAATAAATTGTGACAATTATTAAAACTAATAAATTTAGTTTACAGTTAGAAAACAATGTAAAATTATTTTAATTTTGTAAATAATTATAATTTAAAAAAGTGCAAAATTTTTTATTTTAAATATTGTGAAAATTACTTTTCCAATAATATTTTAAGTTTTAAAATAATATTGATAATTAAAAATTCTTAGTTTAAAATAATAAATTATAAATTTCACTTAAACAAAAATAATTAAACAGTAAATAAATTATTTTTGATAAAGTTAAATATCATTTAAATTAAAAAAATAAAATTTATCTAATTTTAAATAAATAAAATAATTTTTTAAAACCCAAAATTAGCCTATACAAAATTTTATATAATTTGAATAAAATTAATAAACATTAATAAATATTTATGTATAATTTTATTTAATAATATATCTATTTTAAAATTTAATTAAATTATTATAAAAAAGGAAAATAAATTTATTTACAAATATAATTATCTCATTTATATTATTGATAAAATTTACATTTTAATTTTAGAAATATTTTAGAAATTTATAAAATTTGAAATTAATTATTATTAATAATATTTTGTCAAATTATTTGTTATTGTAACAGCGTCTGTGAGTTCGGGAAAGACCTTAATTTTGTGTCCAGAGCAGAGAGTTTGAGTCGTAATATGAATGCTTAATGACTATGAACAGTCAATGACTACATATTCATTAATACTCATTTAAGACTATGAAATTTAAATCGTAATATATAAACTAAACACACAAATGAGTAAAACATTTTAAAGTAATTTTGATATTATATTATTTTGCTACAAATTATTACCGAGTTAATTAATTTTATTTTTAATTTATAAAAACTGTAAAATTATTATAAATATTATATTATAAAATTTATTCAAATAAGTTTTAAAGTATTGAGATGCACGAAATAAACAATTTATTAAAATTAATATTACAATAATTGATAAAAGTAAAAAATTTCAATAAGAATAAATCTGTATATAAAATTAAAAACATTAATAAATTTTAATCGGTCTCTTACCCTAGCATAAAATCATTGCTAATTTTTATAATTTAAAATTAAAAAACATTTTTTATCACCATTTATGTAATAATATCGGCAAACGCTTAAAGTAAACAGACAAAATAATTACATAAATATTTACTATTAAATAGGTTTTACTGTATATTTATTCTAATTTTTTCATTTAAATATTACACTTTCTACTTAATACTAACAATTTTTATTATAATGTTTTACAGTCTTATATTTAAAATTAACATGCAATAATAATGCTGTATATCCTAATTAAAATAATATAAATTAATAAATTAAAGTTAATAAATAATATATGTATTATGTAAATTGCCGTATGCACCAAAAATAAAATCAATGTAAATAATGTTATAATAAATTTATAAAAACTGTTAAAGAATTTTAAATACTCTATTATGTTATTCACTCTAATAAGTTGAAAAATATAGGTAGGAAAAATAAACAAACATTTAAAAAAATATTAAATAATAAATTAAAACTTTAAATTTTATTCAAAATAATTTATTTTATTTTAATAAATTAAAACAAATAAACAATAAATTTTAAATTATTTTATTTTGATACTAATAATTAATGGGCCTATTTGTGTTCTAATCAATTTATATAAACTGTAAAATTATTTTATATCATTTATTCAAATAATTTTAAAAATATTTTGTGGCAAAAGCAATATTAATACAAGAATAAGGTTTATAAAATCAAATAATATTTTGAGATTACAATAATTTGATTAAAATACAATATGAATTTAATTATAAATACAAACAAAAAAATTTTATATAATTTTCAATATCATTTAAGTATTTTACATTAATATTATAAGAATTGAAATAAAAATATAATTTCAAAATATAATATTTAGTTATATTTATTCAAATATTTGTTTTGTATTGGAACCACATTGTTTTTAAATATTATTTTCATTAACAGTAATTAACTCTTTATAAATTTTTTGAAATTTATAATTTGAGAGTTGCAGATGTATCGAAATTTGTATAATTTTAAAATAAATATTTAGTGCTATAGCACAAGAAATTGTTTTTGAAATAACATTATTGAAAATATTAAATATATATATAATAAATAAAAAAACAATAAAGTTAAATATATTAAAGTCAAAATTAATTTTTGTTTTTAATACTTTTGACTTTAATATTTTCAATTTTGTTACTTATATTTTTAATATTTTCGATAATATTATTTAAAATATTTTATTACGTTAGGAACCGACATTTAGATTACACAAAATATATAAATTTCGCTATATCTGCCATTCTCTATTTATTATTAAAAATAAATCCAAGTATTAACCACTAGGCCATAAAAAATAATAGTAAATTGTTTTTAATTTTTTATTAAAACTAGTATTACAATTATATTCAAATTTTAATAGTTTATTAAACAACATTTATTTTATAAATTAAAATTAATTAATTATTGATAGATTCTTCCTGTCGGTTACTCGGCGTACTAATGTTTAATGTTTTACTAAGCATACCTCTCTTATGTCTTTGGAATTTGAGTTTTGTATTTTTTGATTAATACTTTTAATTTTTATTATTACTATAAAAATTAAAGTAGCACATAATGCATTTACAAATTCTGATTATAGTTTAGAATAATTGCTTTTTACATTTGCAAAATTTTAAAAAATTAATTTTGAAAATATTAAAAAAAAACACAAAATGTACTGAAATTTTTTTAAATTAAATAATTTTTAATTTTAAAAAATATCAAATTATACAATCACAGCTGGGGCAATTATTTAGTATTAAAATTATTTTTAATAATTAAAAATATTATTTAAAAAATACAAAAAACTGTTATCCAAAGACATATAAGATGTAAGTACACAGTGTGTCTAGTGGCGGACAGGAGGATTCTATCAATAATTAAATAATTTTAATTTATAAAATAAATGTTGTTTAATAAACTATTAAAACTTGAATATAATTGTAATAATAGTTTTAATAAAAAACTAAAAACAATTTACTATCATTTAATATGGCTTTATGGTTATCCGACATTGATTTATTTTATATGTACAATAAAAATATGTTAACAATAATATATTAAAACATATATTTAGATTTGCAAAAAAAATTTAAGAATTTTTTATTTTAAAATTTTATTAATATATTTAAAACATTTTTAAAATCTAAATTTATAATTTTTTTAAATTAATTTAAATTTTTATTTTGAAGAAATCTAGGTTAGAAAATAAAATTAATTTTAAATTATGAAAATCCGGAATATATATTTTAATTAATTTATTGAATTTTTAATTATTATTCAAAAATTTTAATTTAATTATTGATATAATTTTGTAAATTTTATAATATAATCTAAAATATTTTTTTAGTAATTTGTTAATATTCACCTTATTTGTAAAAATAGAAATTATTAATTTGTTTGAATTTTACTTGCATTTAAAAAAATAGAATAAAAATTTTTATAAAATTGCTAAATTGCTAAAACGTTTAAGATTAAATTTAATTGTAAACAAAATACATAAAAAATAAATTTCTGCTGAAAAACTTTCCAAAAATTTATATTTATTTTAACGATACATTTTTTATAATAATGATTATTTATTTACAGTTTTAAAAAATTAATTAAAAATATTATAACTATTATTTATATTTTAATTAATATTTTTTTAAATAAAAAATAAGATAATTTAATTTATTATAAATTTTATTATTTTAAATTATATTAAAATAAACATACTAAAAATATTTGGTATTTTTATAAATATATTTAATTTAAATAATAATACTTAAATATTAATATTTAGTAATATTGGATTATATACAATATTCAAAATAAATTATTTTTAAATTCAATTAAGTATTCGATTTTATACTTCATACTTAAATTGTGTGATTCAAGTAATGTTGATTTTTTTAAATATTAAAACTTGGAATATTAATACATTATAAAAATTTTATATTAATACAAACATACAAATTTTTTAAAGCAATTATAAAAATAACCGAAATATTGTATTTCAAGCTATCGTAAAATGGGTTCTAAAGAAATAAATATAAATAATTTAAAATTTTTTTAATTTTATTACATTTTAATGTATTTACTTTTTGTGTAATTTTTGAAAATTGTACTTTATTAGATACTAATGCTTGTAAAAATAACAAATTTTGAAATCAAATTTAATTTTTTATATAAATTGAAATAAAACTGTAACTTAATTTAAAATTTTAAGTTTAATAATTGATTTTAATAAAATTAATAAAATTTGGTGAATATAACAAGTATGTTTATTCTAGTTATTAGATAAATTGTTTTATAAATTATTACAAATTAACATAAATAAATTTAATGTTTTAATCAAGACTAAACTGTATGATTTTAATAAATTTTTGAAAAACAAATGGCAAAATTCTATATGCTAGATCATAACAAAATTTTGAAAACTTTTCTCCAAACTTGAAAATTTTAATATTTAATATTATAAAATTAAATATTTAATTTTTATTTAATAAATCATAAAACTATGATTAAAGAAATTTAATTCGATTGCAATTTGTTGAAAATAAATATCATTAAATGGTTACTTAAATTATCAAATTTAAAACTATCATATTTGATAATTAACTTTTAATCAAACCTTAGTGTGGTGACTTTTCTGAATAAATATTTATATTAAAATAAACCATAAATATAAATATATTATTTTTTAATTATTAATACAATGACAGCGATTAAGAGGGAAATTATCTATAAATCTTCTAATTCTGAAAATAGGCATTAATACTTTACAGCATATTATTTTTATTAAATTGTGCTTTTAGTAATTTAAGTAATTATATTTTATTTACTATTTATTGTTGTTTTTTAATATATTATTGTTTTGCATATCTAAAATTATTTACAAATTTATAAAAAAAACTTATTTAAAAATATTTACATAAATAACAAAATAAATTATATATTTTTAAATAATAAAATATTAAATTTTTTGAACACTGTAATATTATCTTATTTCTGTATAAAACTAAATAATTTTATCATTAAAATATTAAAATGGATAATAAAATAAATATGACGAAAATATATTTAAATTCTAAAAAAAATTTTAATACAATCAATTCTATAGTAAAATAATAACTTTTAGTAAAACAAAAATAAATAAAATTTAATATTTGAATAAAAAATTTTATATTTAAAAACTAAAAATAATATTTTTATTTTTGAATTTTTTAATTATTTTAATTTAAAAAATTAAATAATTTATTTAAACTTAAATAATTAGATTTTAACACCTTGATATATGGAGCAAATGTATTTTAAAATAAAAATAAAAAATCCCAAATTTTTTATATCAAAGTTTAATTATTTATGTATTTTTTAATGATAATATTTTATTTTTTTTGTTTCAAAACGAAACATAAAACATATTAAATGTATAAATTATTTGTATAAAAAATTAAGGTTTAAAATCAAATTTGATTTTTTAAATAAAAATTTTTAAAAAACAAATTTATATATTATATATCGTTGTTATACAGTATACTAAAATTTTTAATGTATATTAGTATGAAAACAATTAATTTTAATTAAAAACTGTTATACTTTATTAATTTTAAGATATTTTTAATAAACATAAATTAAATAATAAAATGTTAAGGCATTATCCATTTAATTTTATTATTAAACATACATATATTTATATACATATTTATATACATATTTATATACATACCCATTATAATATTTTTTGTTTAATAATTCAATATTAATTTATATAATCTATAAAATTTAAATTATTTTAAATAGTTGAAAACCTAAAAAATTTATTTTATTAATTGCAAAATATTAGCTGCAAATTATGTATAAATATTAAATTATATACTGTAGTTTAATTACATTAATATAAATTGGCTTAAATAGAATAAATATAGAAACAAAAAGAACTTTTTTTTAAATAAATAAATAAATATTTAAATTATTGCAAATATTAATACAGTCTATCCCGTATAAAGTGAACAGCTCGGTTCAGTAAAATTTGTTTACTACTGTACAAGCGGGATTTACTAAACAATCAAAATTCTATGCAAAATTAAATTTGCTTCTTAGCAAATAGTTTACTATAAGCGGGTATTCACAATAAGCGAGATAAACTGTAACTAAATAACTTAATAACTTTCTGCAACTAAAAAATAATGTTTTTCTTAACATTAAATTTTATTATTTGTGTAAAAGTATTAAATAAATTTAATTAATTATTTTTGTGTAAGTTATTATTAGTGAACATTAAACAATATAACGAATTAATTTTTTTTGTGCAATATTAAAAATTAACATTGTTTCCGCAAGTTTAAAATCGGATAACTTATAAACAATTACCATGCAAAAATGGCTATGTAGAACCAGCAATCAATGCAAATAAATAAATTTAGCTTAATAATATAGTATTATTAGAAGCTTAATGTAAGTCAAACCTGTTAAATTGTCAAAGATTAACTAAAGTGATGTCGGCAAAAATTTCCAGCTTAATTAACTTATTAATTTACTATATGTATTTGTAAAAATGCGTAAATAATATAGAAATACTAAATAATTCAAGTTAAGTCGTGTTTTTTTTTAGAAAAGCATAAAAGATTGCTTAATAATGTATAAATCAATAGCTAAATTACTTTAATTATATCTATTAAATTTATATTTAAATTTTACTTTCAATGCCATTGCAAAATCATTTTATATTTATAAAAATTTTATAAAAAATTTATTTCGTTTAAAATTATTCAATATAATAGTTTTAAAATAAATTAAATACAATTTTTAATTATGTAAAAATATTAAAGAACATTTTATTAATAATATTTAAACCCTTATTTACATAATTACATATCTGTTTTCATGTAATATAAACTATCTATTGATATAATGTTGTCATGCATAATTAAACAAATGTCCCGAAAAACTTGAAAGTTTCCATGCTTGGTTATCTATTATATTATTAAATTTTTAAAAATAAATTGTAAGTTTTATATAATAAAATATAGTGAAATAGTTCAAAAATAAATTTTGAAGTTATGTTTAAATTATAACAATTGAAAAAAACGCAAAATATAAATTTATATTAAATTAAATTTTGAAAACCAAAACAGAAAACATTTATGATTTAATTTATTTTAATTTAAATATATTTTTAATTATTATTTTTAATGTTTTTAATTGAGAAATAAAAACTAATGAGTTTGTGCTAAACCCAAAAAATTTTATTTTTAAACTTTTCCTAATTTATAAAGTTATGTTTGAATAGCCTTTTAAAAACATTTCACGTAAAGTATCTTGAAATGGAAAACACAAAATCATCCAGTGCACTAACGTCAAAATCACTCACTTAAAGCCTTCAAGTCTTGTCTTCGAAACATTTGTTTTTAAAAAGAAAGTTTAAAATTAATTTTAACAATTTAATAATTTAAAGGTATTATAATAAATTTTGGTAATTTTTTTAGTTTTAACAAAAGCATATTGTAGTGATTCGGCCTGGCACTACTGCCAAACCGAACCACAAATTAGTAGCGGCCGCATTAGCGGACCGACGA
>JAQFXP010000867.1:0-23661 GCA_034693685.1 Belba bartosi
CGTGCTCTCTCTCTCTCTCCCCTCCCAGTGCGCATTTCTAGTGCTCATAGCCTTCGGTATACTATTCTCCATAACTTCATAACTTCTCTGGTTTTGTCGCTCTCTTTCACTTTCACTCTAAACGTGTGAATGAATAGGAAAGCATATAATTAGTGCCGAAAAAACAGTTTTTGGCAAAACTCTTGAATATCTATTCATTATATGTTTCACATATTCACCCAAACATTCGCTAATATAATAGTAATGTTTTAGAAAGATGACTGAAAATCTATGACATAAATAGTAATTCATTAAAAATAGTCGAATAGTCGGCGTTTATAATAGAGATGAGTTGTGGAGTGTATACAGTATGAGAGGACTGTTAGCGCACAGTTAGGTATGAATATATGTGCAAATATAAGATGAGAAAAGCGAAGAGAGATTAATGTCATTTCTATTTTTATGATCAAAACTGTCACTAAAGTCACTAAAATATGAAACAAATTTTAAATTATTCAATACTAAAGAATTTTTTCTCAATTTCTATGCATTTTTAAAAACAAGAATTTCAGTATTTTTTCTTAAATTTAGTCAATTATTCACAATAAATGTCATTAATTATATTAATTTTATTATAAGCTAGCTGAAAAATATACAAGTTTTATAAATATTAATTTTTCATTAATTCTGATGTAGAGAACATAAAAAAATATTTTATTTTTAAATTCAAACCATTTTTTATAGATAAATATTTGAAATCTTTTCCATTTTTTATTTTTACGGAAAAACTCTATACATTGTATAATAAATATATCGAATCAATAACTTTGAGCCAAAAATATTTTTTCAACTTTATTTCAACTTTTTTTCATCATCAGTAGTCTAACATCAAAAGTATATGTTTTATGTTGTTATGTCATGTCATTACATGCTGTCAAAAATATTTCACTTATTTTTTTTAACTTACAGTACTTTTTATTTTATATCTATAATAGACTTTAAAACTAAAGTCAAAGCGAACAGTGTTTTCGAATTGGAATAATCCTCTGCACGAGTCTGTTATTAGGGCTATATTTTTGTTGTTTTCAATCCCATACTAAACTATGGCATAAAAGTGTATTATTTTATTTTTCTACTATGTGTTCAAGTTTTGCCAAAATATCTCTGCATTAAATCTCTTTGATTGTGACAATGAAGACAAGTCTCTTTCCAACAGCTTTTGCAACCAAAACAAAATTTTTAGCTAAACTGACGGCTCAGCGCTTGCAGTCGTTGTTAAATAAGAGCTACTTTTCTCTATCATTCGATTTGAATGAAATATTTTGACAAATTTGAAAATTTTGTTGTATTTTAAATCGCATTTTTAAAAATTGCTTACTTTATCACGTAGGTTTTTACTAGATTTTTAAATTATATTTAAAAATGAAGTATTTTTAAAAGATTGTAACAGACAATTGTATGCAAATTTGTTGTCAATATACAGTAGTTATTAATATATTTTAATTATTAAAAATTTTGCCAATATAAATTTATATAATTTTTAAGAAAAATACTTTTGCTATACATGGATCGTATACCAAATTTTTTATACTTTTATCAATCTAATTTATAAACAATAGCAAAATATAAGTATGCAAATACATAAAAATAAAAAATTAAAACAATTAAAACAATTATTAAATTTATTTCTTTTAAAACTTACAATTTTAATTAAAGTAAAATAATCAGTATAAATTTATGCATATGTAAAAATAAAATATTTTTATTAAATGTATAAATTATTCGAATCAAATAAAGTAAAAAATTTTAATTATTTTACCAAATAGTTTATATACGGGCATGCAAAATATAGATCTCATATATCACAAGTTTGTTTTTTTGAATTATTTTTAGAATATATTGAAATAAAATGTTAACATAAATGTTGAGTACATTTAATAATGGATTGCAATTAAGATAAGTGTTTACATGAATTCAAAATTAGTTTTTAAAACAAGAAAAAAATTGTGTTTTGATTTTCAACACAAAATGCTTGTAATTTAATATTTTTTTAGGAATTAATTACTTTTTAGTTAAACATCCCATTATAAACAGTATATATATATATATATATAAATTTATATTTAAAAAAGGGGTTTGAATTGATAAAATATAATTAGTTTTGTTTTAGTAATTAAAGCACTATTTCTCAACACTTTAGTAGAGAACAAGAAGAAGAAAAAAGTTAAATAAATTTTTAAAACAATTCTATTAAAACTCAAATGACTATTCATTTAATTTTATTTTTCTACTTCTGTTTTACTGATTAATTGAATGAATTAATTGCCACTAATATTGCAATTATTTATTAATATTAGTTTAACTAGTTAGTTTGAAAAACTTGTTATTTATATCCGAAGAGTTTTTTTTATTTATTTTTATTTTTTAAGTTATTAATTAATATAAGATGTAAATTAAAATTTTAATATATATAAATCAGTGTTTCTATAGAGTAAAGCAATTATAAAAATATATAACCATTTTTGTACTATATTTTTCATAAAATATTTAGTTAAACCCATTTGCGCTGAACTTTATAAAAAAAATAAGAAATAAATGTTTTTCTCAAACTTTTTTATATATTTTATTTAACATAACATAAAAAATATTTTCATGAAATGCATAAAGATTTTAGAAAACGAAGAAATTTATTTTATATCTTTATATTAATAATTAAATTCGTAATAATTTCAAATGTGTTTATAGCTCTGTTGTAACAAAATCCCATTTTTGTGCTATTTATTGGATTTTTTGTTTATTTGTGAGTGATTTTACAGTACTTTGATTTAATAATAAATGATATTTTTGTATATTTATATTTGAAAAACCAGCCGAACATAAAACAAAATTTGTTTGAATATGTACTGAAAAGTGAATTCTAAACTAGCGCTTAATGCTGTCAAAAATTTCAAATATATAAAACAGGATTTTATTTCATCTCAAAAACGCAAAACACAGTTAGTGTAAGAACACACAACACGTATTGGTGTATAAAAAAGGCTAATCTATTGCTGCATAACATTATGTTATTACGTATAGACATAAAAGAGGGGGAAGAGAGGAAAGGGGGAGGAGAGAGAGAGAGAGAGAGAGAGAGAGAGAGAGAGAGAGAGAGAGAGAGAGAGAATTAGAAAATCCATAACAATATAGAGTATGTATTCACTAGTATTACGTGGAATATAAAGTAGGCGAAAGAGATGGAGAGAAGTAGAGAAACTAATTTTCAACACACATCACAAGCACTGGCATCACATCCCAGTGAATGACAGCTTCTTATTATGTTTTCGCAAATTAGCCGAACAGACACACACTTACCATCACTGGCTGTAGAGCTTAGTTATTGGTGTGTGTGCTCTAACTCTGAATGTTATACAAAAATTAGCATTTATTTAGGCATTTAGTAGAACTCTCCTCTCACTCTATTGTTATGCACTTGTATTTTGCATTTAACCAATTTTTAAGCCTCTTTTGCTCATTTGTTTTGTATGCATACAAATTAGACTAAAATGTATTTATATATAGATTTAAATATAAACATAATATTGTAAAAACGGTCAATTTGACCAAGAATTTAAGCTTGCAAGAATATATATATACTGTATATATTAATTTCAAACATTTTAAAATTACTATTTTAAAAATTAATAAAAATAAAATAATTATAATAAATATTGATTTACAGTGTATTTTGAAATTTTCACTTGATCACTCATACATAGAGAAAAGTGGATCAAATCAGAAATTTTATTCACAATATATCTGTTTATTATTATATAATTTTACGGATTATGAGCTGATGTGTCGGCTATTGTGAGAATTTTGATAATGCATTAAAATATATTAAAATTTTATTGTTGTTTCGCTTCATAGCATTCCTCTCAATCATAGCCTAATATCACATACAAGAGGAGTAGATATGTTAGAAATTTGCATCCATTCCCTCATTGCGTTAGGGATTCACAACTCGGCGCTCAATCATGGAGTTAGTGATGTGGTTGTGCTGTTGAGGAAGTGGTGCAGAAGTGCTGCCAATGAATGGAATCGAGCGCAGAGTCACCGCTAGTGTTATCTCTCATATTGTTATCATATCTAAAGACTATATAATAATTTAGTGTACAATCAATGAATACCCAATATATGATATAATGACAATAATAATGATAATACGATAGGTTAACGCGATTTCGATTTTTTGATTACATCTATTATATCTATTCTCTCTCTCCAACTAACCATAAATATTCATTCATTCATAAAATGACATGATTTATGTTCTTTTGATTTTCGTTTTCGATGATATCTATCGAATTTTTACTCTCATTTTCAAAATTTATTGCTTACTCTACATACATACCATACATACTGTGCATGGTAAATTTGTTTAGTAGAAAATACAAAATACAAGTATATGAGAGGGATTCATAAGGTTAACCGATCCAGGGGGATCAGGAAGGAATTTAAAAAAATTGGCCAAAAATCTATGGGGTATCATGGGAGAAATTTTTTAAATGCTCAAAAAACTCAAATATTTATGATAAAGCTTTAACCAATTTAACTGCATTTAAATTCAATTTAAATGAATTTAAACTGAATTTAGCATCAATTTAGAAAAAATTGTTTAATCTTGGTTTAACTCTCCCCTCCCCCCAAATAGTGAGGACTAAATGCTTAGAATAAATAACAAATTTTAAAATTAGTGGAAACTTTTGTTAATTCCCCCCCCCCCTCCCGTAGAAATCTCTTTTATAGTAGGTTTAAATGTTTAAAAAAATAAAAATTTAATTTAATACAATTAAACTTAAGTAAAATAAAATATTTTACATAGAATTTAGTCAAAAATTTAATTAAATTTAAATTACAAATACGTAATAATTTTATAGAAATTATAACTTTATTTTTTATACAATAAAAAATATAAAAAATTATAGAATAAAATAGAAATAATTTTATATAAAATATTAATCATAAATATGAGTGGTGTGTCTCTGTGTGTGTCTGTCTGTCTGTGCGGCTGATCAATGCGTGGGAGTTATGGCAAAGGGTGTGGATATGTGTCAATGTATTCCAATACGAGTTTCTTCTCAACAGTTCCCGGAATTTCTCCTATTCTGCAGATTCCGGTCGATAATAGCAGAGCTTAAACACAGTTTTGTTTTATAAATCATAAATACTATAATTATAACAACAAAAGAAATGAAAATTTGTTGAAAAATAAGTCCGAAAATTGATTGCCGGCTGAAGCGGTCGAAAATTTATTAACACTTATAATGCACCATTCGATTCACTAATTTGACCTTTCATTATACCTGTGCTGTATTGTATTGTGCCGTCTGTGCCGTATTATGTGTTGGTGTTCGCACTGGTAGTAGTAATTTATACAAAGTATTCGCAAAGCGCTGTCTATTCAATGCGGTAGGGATTCAGGCATTCGAACCATACGGGCATTGATTCGCTTTTTCTAAATCACATTAAAAGGCGTTGTTTTGCTATTAAGTTAGACAACGACTACACTCATTGTTCAACTAAATTAACAGCCGATGGGATATTGCAATTCCAATACCGCTGCCCACTTTTGTCTCATAAAATATGCTAGCTATACGCTGGGTAAAGTTCAACTGTGTAACTAGACAGAAGTTCTAGATTTAAAATAAAAGCCCTGCTAACAAATTACGACAATTTTGGTTATTATATGCATTTGAAAACAGTTTTAAGTAATGATATAATTTATATTTAATTCACAGTTGGATTTTAATTTGGAAGTTTAGATCATAACTTTTTTAGTTATAATCCTTTCAAAAATATTAATATGCTTATTTTCGAACAACGGGTGACTTGCTGCTAATTTATTTAACCTTGTTTATCTTTTTCAATTAATTACTCAGTATGTTAAAATAAATTTATCAAATATTTAATAGTTATTTAATATTCATGTTATTTATTTATTTGTAGCAATTAGTGTTTTAAAATTTATGCAATTAATATTAATATGAAAATCTAATTAACAAATTATCAAAGCAATAATTTTATTTGTTAAGACCAATTGATTTTTTTTAATAATTAATTATAATTTAATATTTAAAAAAATAAATTTAAAATTCTAAACATTTTTTTTTGTTAAATATTAATATTTTTCAATTTATTGTCTCTTTAGTGACATTTAAGTCAAATTATTTGATTTTGTTTTATTTTAACAATTTTTTTATATAATTTGCCAAGATGCTCAACAAATAACATGTTTGGTTATACATTTTGTTAATAGATCAATAAATTATGTTACAATTATTTTTTAATAGATCTTGATTATTATCGGAATTTTATTAAAAATTATAATTTATTGTTTATTTTATCTTATCTTATTATTAATAAGTTATTAAACTAAAATTTAATTAAATATTTTTTTTTCTAAACTAAAGTTATTTTATTTAAATATTTGTAAAATTTCTTAATAAAAATTTATTTTTAAAAATTTCAACCTAAAATTCTTAAAAATATTAAAATTTTTAAAACACAAATAGTTAAAATTATTTTTGTTTTTATTTAATTGTTTTTAATTAATTAATTATTTAAAATATTAAGACTATAAAAAAGATTTTTAAAATTAATGTTAACACAAATTATATTTAAATTTAAAAAATTAAATATTCAAATTATTTTTTTTTAAAAACACATTTAAAAATATTTTAAAAATTAATATCAAAATAACTAATTTTGCCTAAAATATAAAATCAAATTAAAAAGAAAAGATTAAAAATAAAATAAATTTAGCTATAAATTAAATCGACGCACAAATGGCAACAATAAAAAACAAAAACTATTAATTAGTTAATTAATTATCTATAATGAGTATATAATATATTATACAAAAATTTCATTATTTCCTCTAAAGATATGCAAAAAACTTAAAAATAAAATAAAAGGTTAAGAGAATACCTAAGTTTAGCGTAGATTATATCAGAACTCAACCAATCATTGCCGCCCAGTCCTGGCCTCATATGGTGCTAATTGTGAATCAGATCCACACAATATATGTTAGGCTAAATTTACAATAATAAAAGCAGCGCGGCACATTCACAGAATGTTTGCGTTTGCAGGCATGTTTAATTAAAAACTTTGCGCCAAAGTATTTTTAAATTATAAAAAGTAAAATATGCTAACTGTTTAAATTACATAAGTTTGCTAGTTGTAAATTAGATCAACATCAACAAGAAGAAAATCAGAGAAAAAATTTAATGAATTTAAGCAAAATGTAGTTTTAAATATATTAGGCTTACCTATAGCCCCCTCAGTAGGCCAAGTGTTACACATTCCAAATTTTATTGTATGTATGTATGTGTGAGTTGTGTGTTGTGTTGTGTGTGATGTGTGTGTGCGAGGGCTGGCATAAGAGTGCCATAACGAAGAAGCCATCTATAATTACACCTCATAAATTCTGGACTGTCTCAAACTCCTGACGCTCTTTGTAATTATAGTACCGCCGCAATGCCTGCGCTGATTACTATCATATTTAGCGAAAGTTAATAACTATTAGTGTTTTTGCTCTCCTCTCTCACTCTCTCACACTTCTCTCTCTCTCTCTCTACCTCTTCTCTCAAGTCTTCGAATATTCACTTCTCTTAATAAAAAAAATTCAGTGAAAAATAATAAATCATTTTATATGTTGTGATGTTTATAGCGAGAAGAGAAGAGAGGAAAGGGAGGAAAGAGAGGACGAGATGTGAGACGAGACTGAGTGCGAGAGAGCAGTGAAAAATTCAATTATATTTTTCATAAATAATTATTGAATGTAGATATGAAACAGATTAAAATCATTTGTATTCTCTGCTTCTTCTTTGTTATTCTATCAAAAAATTTTATTTATGAAAATTTCTGTGAGTTTTACAATGAATTAATGCCTTTAATAATGTTTAATATGGTTTTGCATTAGAGCATAGATAGAGTTTTTGGGATCAGAGGTCAGATTAATAAATGCTTAGATTACCGGAAGAGGGAAGAGACCTAAAAACAAAATATTTTAGCGCTAACACAAAATCTAAAGAATTGAGTCTGGTAATTGTAATTTTCATTTCCCTCTCCTTAATACCTCTACCGGTAATTGTTTTACCGAAAGAAAGAAAAGATTAATAATTAGTTATAATAATGAAATTCAGTGGCAAAAAGTTATCAATACTTAACACAAAATATTGTTAGTGTCGGCTCTTTTGAGCTGAGGCTAGGCTTTGAATTGGTAGGAAAATACGGTTCACAATAAACAATACACAATATGTCTTAACACTTGGATTTTCAATTGATTATTCTCTCACTTCTCTCTAACGCGCATTCAATTCGTTTCTATTGTGTATATAATAGACAATATTCATGGGTTTCATGAATGCTGTTAATGAATTCGTGCCAATCGTTTTCAATAGATTTTCTTCCGTTTTCTCTAATTTGTCGGTACAGTACAGTTGAGCTATCATTAAATATATTCACAAAAGTTTGTTTCGACGGATCAAATATTTTCTTAATTACAGCAATAAAAATAGCAATCACTAATTTAAACAATTTGTGATTTTAGCCATATGTTTAGCAATAACTAATAAAACAAATTACTTTAAAGAAGTTTTCTATTAATCTGATTGTGTTTCGCACAATTAGAAACGTTGTTACATAAACGGGACTCAACTGTATGGCAAAACCGGTCTATCTTTTCATCTTTTGGTTTAGCAGTGAATATAAGAGCCGAACAACAGATAACGATTGCACTCAAACGATATAATTGGTCACACCTTTTCAATAAAATAATGACCTTTCTACATTGATATTAGTATTATAAGTAATAATAGAGATAACCCGGCACATAGTCTCCAAACTATCTAGCTATCTAACTTTTCTCTCGCCAGCGCCCGTCTCGTCGTTATTCATCTAAATTGAAATTTCATTTGTATTTCGCATTGTTTGGTCTCATTCAACAAATATTTCTCGACTATCACCTAAATTGGTTCCGAACAGTTTGTTTTCTCTCAATTTATTTTACTCGACTATAAATTGCATTTTCGTTTTGAATCAAATAATAATATAAATTTCAATATTATTTTCAATTTATGCGAATGTTTGCTATTTATTGTTATTTAGCACCGGTAGCCGAGACAGACATATTCAGCACTCAGTCAAACCGTCAGCAAATGTTTAGATAGATTTAGAGTTCGCGTTCTTCACTCAAATTCTTTAAACATAAAACAGTAATAAAATATATAAATCAAAACATATATTCTTTTACTGTTTCATACAAATCAATACAAACTACACAATCATATGCTATGTATTTATTGTAATAAAATTTTCAAAAGTAATTAATAAGTATTGAAAAAACTGGAATTTCATTACTATTACTGTCTTGAAAGGCAAATATTTATTGAATGAATTTAATACTAATATTAAGTTACATGAGATGAGGGGTAAAGGTGTAAATCATACAAGATACGTTATAAGTTATAACTTATACAGTTCAATAATCATTTGTGATTTATTTGCAAGTTTGTAAAATGCCAAAATATTCATTAACATTATAATTTTAAATATTAGTAATATTTAAAAACTTACTGGCTAACTTCCCGGTTTTGGTAGTTTTTGCAAACTTTAAAATTTTTGATATAGTGGGGAAAAATAAAAATAACGAATAGTTTATATCTTAAATATCTGGAAAGCCTAACGTATTTGAAGTGAAATCATTTTCTAATATTAGTCTAAATAGAAAGAGAAGAGCAATTGATCCGCTCTTTCAAGTGAGCCGACACTCTCTTCTGTTGTATTCTTTATTTTCTCTTCTCATTGAATAAATTGTTTTGTTTTCAGTTTTTTCAATCTCTTAAATCTATTCGAAGCACGAAATATGTCTATTATAGACAAAGCGCTTCCAATTTGTTTTCAAAACTTCAATTTCAAACATATTTTGTGCTATTCTTTCGGCGACAAAACCGATTGCAAAGACAACACAAATAGTAAGTTAGTTATGAATGTTCATAAAAACAAGTGATTTAGTCGATAAACATATGAATATTTCTACTAAAATTAGAACTTATTATAGCATTGATCAACAAAATCGATTGTTAACCACATTTTCTTCAATTGTATTTTGAACCTAAATTTATAAAATTAAAAGTAACTTGTAATATTAATATAACAAATTATTTGATTATCATTTTATGACCAGAAATGGTATAAAATGGTATATTAGTACTGTAATTAACAAAAGGCATATAAATTATGCCTTTTGTTCAGTACAGCAGTGCTATTGTGGGCTTCTAATATCATATATCCTTTTTATACTATTTCTGATTATGACTTGGGAAGGAAAGATTAGCCAAATGTTTTTCTGATTTTTAAAAATTTGTATTTACTAATATTTCCTTAGTTTCGACATGCGGCAACACTCACGCCTCTCCCCTTAAGAAAATTTCCAGGTGCTTAAAACAACTGACAATTTTGTTAAATTTTAAATTAAAATTAAGTAAATCCAGTTTAAAATCAATTAAATATTTAAAATTTAGTCTATATCTGATTTATTTCAGTTAAATTGTAAAATTGATTCAAAAAACTAGATTTTATTACATATTTTTAATTTTTTTTATAATCCTTGCCCTGACTCTCCCTTTAGATCACTAGGCCCTCTCAATCTCTGAACTAAACTAAACTACACTGAACTAAAATATTTATATTTGTGACAAGGGTAAATATGTTTAACTGAAATAATTAATTAATACCATTACTATGAACATATGGTATGTGAGTTCATAGGGTTATTGATCTATAAGTGAAACATTAAAATAACTTTAATTTTAATTAGTATTTCAATCGAAAATTTTCACACTTTCCAGCACTCATTCAACTTATGTTATAGATTCTTAATAATTGTTTGAAAGTTAACCTCAAACAACAATTATATTTAGAATTTAATTTACATCAAATCAACAAGTACAAATTTAGCATTTTACTTATTACAGTCATTTTAAATATATAGTAATTTTATTTATTTGTGTAAAATATTAAATCAATTCTCAATTTTATTTTCTATTTGACAACTAATTGAGTAAATTATTATTTAATTACTTACTTATGTTTGAATAAGTTATCAAATAATTTATATAATTATTAGCTATTAATATAGTTATCCAAAATCAAGATATCATTAAATGATTTTTGTAAAATAAAATTAATTTATTTTAAAATATTTAAAATCTTGTCAATTCGGTGCAACCAAGTCGTCAATCATTGTCTTGACATCGAATCGAAATAAATTTCTCTCATTTCTATCGGTCTATTCGTGCGCCACAAGGGATGAGAAGTGAAGTGCATTTCTTGGATTGTTGTGATTGTTGTGTCCATAACATCCATAACAGAGTGTAAAGGAGTCGCACAGTATTGGCCCTAAGAATGGCTGAACCACTCGAGTCTAGCCTTATCTGATAGAGCAATCCCTGACTCCCAAAAGCAATTTGTATTTCTGGTGCAGATGTTGTTCGCATTTGGAGAGAAGAACCACAAATACAACACATTATCTGCTCCGGAATCACCAGCGCCTTTGTCATGGCACAAGCAATATATGTCTAATTTACTAGAAATAAATAACCAAGCTAAGTTTAACCCTCACAAAAACACCTTTGTACTAAATTGCAAATAATATCAATAATATGTAAACACAATAAAAATAAGTAATTTGATTCACTTTAAACAGTTAAGTAAATATCTATTGAATTGCAACCCCTGGCCATCCCCTCATTCTCTTTATACTATGGAGTAGTCATTCTCCTTAACAGTTAGACTAAGAAGTTCTTGAATTGTAGCCTTAATGGCACAGTAAGAGTGAGACAGAGCACCGGAAGATAGATTGCGGACTCATTCAATAGCAGATGAGTTTGGGCAGTGAATAGAATCGCAAAATTGTTGGTTTCATCACAACGTCGGGTCTGGACTCTCAACCCAATCGAAGGTGCGATGCAGTTAAGTGACATTACGGTGCGTTCACAGTCCGGCAACAATGCCTCTGCAAATGTGGCCACTTTTGGCTCAGATCGACGCTAACCCTAAACTCGATTATAAATCTGCGAACCATTCAAACCATTCAAAGCACTGCCTCTTCTCGACTCTCACACCAGAAGATCAATAAATCGCATCCTATTTGGTGTCTATGTCTTTGGATTTGTTGTCTTTCAAATCAATTCTCTTTTTATAAATAAAAAGCTTTGTTTCGATTGACTGACAACAGAAATAAGCGAAAAATCCAAATAAAGATTTTAATTAAATTTATTGAATTAAATAATTAATTCAATTTATTTGTGTATCGAAACCTCATTTTAAGTATAATTTGATTTTCGAATTACTATTTATAGATATATATAGACATAAATTATTTAGTTTATACTTAAATTGAAACTTGATAGAAATTAAACTTAAGATTTAGTCTAAATATTTGTTAAGTAATTAACGTTTTTCTTATCTGAAAATCAAAAAAAAAAAAAATTTAATTTGATTTTAAATATACTTTTTTCACTCGATTTTTCAAAAAAGTTATTACTTTGAGAAAAGAGTTAATGATTTTGAAAACTTATCTTTTCTTAAGCATCGATGAGTTCATAAGTTATTTGATATACATTTTCTCCATTCCATTAGATATGGTTTGAATTTTTATGCGTTTTTATTAAAGAAGAGTTTTTTCGTTTAATGTCATTAATTATAATAAATTGATAGCTTTTGCTCGGATTTGACGCTTAATTATTAAGACTGAACTTCTCGGGCGGCCGTAATAGCAGCTGAAGGTTTTTATGGGAATTTTCACCAAATTTTACGAGTTTACAGGTTTTTCGGGGCTATGAAAATGTTCAAGCGGCCTTTGCATTCTACCGACTCAAACAAAACAATTAATTAATTTCTAATTATACGACCGGGTAATGGGCTAGACAAAAAGTTTTAATTCACATTTTAATTATTCATTGTTTCGAATATTTAGATTTTTTCACTGAAATATTTATTTCATTGATTCACACAATCAATAAAAAAAATTTTATTAAACTTTTTTTTGAACTAATCATTTGAAACAGTGTTGATGTAAAATAACTATTAGTAATATTTTTTCTGTTAAAAGCTATTAATTAATAACGTTTTAAAGTATTTAAGAAATAAAAAAAAGCTTTTAAAAATTATCCACTTTTTTATTGGTATAATTTTTTTAAAATAACAATTTCTGAAAAATATAAATTCATTTTAATCCTCACTCGTAAAAACGTATACGACTTGAGTATTAAAAAATATATTAATAATAATAATAAATTAAATATTCAGGAAATAAAAAAATCTGGTGAATACGTGACAACAAAATTGAATATTAAATGAGAGAATCATAAGTTTTTTCATTTAGTAGCGATAAATAAATTCAAAAGCACTCTATTCTGTGTGTTCTTCACTAATACTAATTGATTTGATATGTTGTTTGTCACTAAAAAATATTTTCTAAAATTAAAATTTTTATTCATCCAATGTTTTCATAACCAGTGAGAAAAGTGTTGTTTCATAACTATTTATGATTATGAGTAAACATAAATACAGTCAAATCTCGTCATTTATTAATAACTTATGTTTTTTATATGCGATATCACACAAACCAATGAATACAATAACACAAATTGAAAATTTCTAAAAATAATTTATACAATAAATAAAAAAATCGTTTAATTAAAAGACTAAAAATACAAACTTAATGCTCAACTGCAGTATAATTGGATTAAATAAATTTTTTGTTGTTATTTAGTATTGTATTTATAGCCTGTGCTGTACTGTATGGGCATAGAGTGTATTGACGTGCCATCACTTGTGCCAGAGATGATAAAAACTTTAAGTTTTTCAAACATTACTACTTTTTTATTCTGTGAGATATTTAATCTTTTGATTTCTTGTTTTTATTTAATTTGATTTTTATTTTCATTCGTTAAGTCAGTGAACAGACAATCAGCAAATCTCCGGTAAATCTCTGTCTCAACTCAGGAGGCAATCGATGGCACGGATGGAATGGTGGCTCCAATTGAATCATTGTTTGCAATGTAGAAAAATTCCCGATTAGTACAACCTTTCCTATTTATATACCTGTGCTATTGAACACTCGGCTATTAATCATTAGCGTTGATATGCATTCGGGCTGTCAGTAGATCTTTGATTGAATGAAATTTTCTTTCAAACAAAAAATCAAAACTTAATTTATATTCTTTTTGTTTGTTTAAAATTTTAATTTAAGAAATTCTGTCTCTTTTTGTTCTTATTTTTAATTCTAATTATTCAATTCCAAAATTAATTTGCTATCAAATTATGTTTTTGCATAAATTCTTGAATATATTCCAGAAATTTGGAGCAAAAAAATAACAAAATAAATTGTATTTATATTTTACATCAAATATACTAATCAAACAAATAAGAAAAACATAAGAATTAGTTAATCTGAATAAAAAAGATCAGGTCAATTAGTACATTGGTAGATTGAGTTTCATTAGTCGTTAGAAAAATAAATAATAAAATAAACTTATTATCGGAATTATGTGAATAATGTAAAACAAAAAACTGTTGGAAGAGCTGAGATGTGGAGAATGAGGAAAATTCTCACAAACTGTATGAATGTCTGGTTTTGAGGTATCAGTTATTCAGTTATTTAGTGGAAAACATTTTTAAGGCTGAGTCAGGTATTAGTTGGCAGTCCTTAAAGTCCTGCTGCGAGTGTTACCATAAGAGCTCTACAAACCAGTACTCGAGAGCACACATATATAGACACATAGATAGCCCATATAGTGATGCACATACTGAAGTGATAGCACCAGGACTTAAGTGCATGGCATAGCACCAGTGGTGATCACTCCGCCTGATTTTAACTCTTCAATGATTTATTGATATTTGGAAAACGGGATTCACATTATGTTTGATATATATTAAGAATAGTTGAGACCATTGACACCCTATGGTGTTTACCCAAAAACCGTTTGTTGTTTTCCATGCCTGTCCTCTGCAATAGTGCAATAGGTGTATGTGCTTGAGAACCAGGAGGTTAGGTAGAGAATGCCACACGTTTTTCAGCATCGGTCAGTTCCCTGCCGTGAAAAAATGGTTCTGGACAAAAGCTAAATGGGCTGACAATAAAACCGTTTGAGTGATGGGCTCAGTTCGCTTGGCCTCTGCCTATGCCTCTGCCTCTGCATCTACACTAAACAACTCGTGTCTCTCAAACTTAAAACTATACATAACTACAATTGCCTTTAAAGTAGTAATAGATTCCCTTTGAGAGAGCCCTTAAAAACTGATTGTTTAAACAAATCAATTCTAATATACTATGCGATCGTATTTAGGGTTTGTATTGTGTTGTGTTAGAGTGAGTGAACGTAAATCTAATTCATTTTGTATATCAAATTCGCAAATATACTTGTTTTGCGACCAATACTGCTGTCGAAGACCACCCATAAAGTCATATAAGATATGGCAATAACTAAACAGCAAATATGTCCTTCGATGAGGATTTGAACGCTTCTAATACCATAATATCATATACCGTATGAGTTAAGAGATTGTGCACTAAAAGTGTCGACAAAATGCAGTCAACCATTAAAGTCGTCTCTAACTTATTTCACTTCTCTCTCTTCTCTACCACTTCTTCACTTCACAAACAGAAATTCGATTCAATTCATAGTAACTCATAGATACAAAAGCATAATATTTTTGGTCACTTAATATACACACTATTTCTGAATCGACTGGTGTTTCGATGTATGAGAGTCTGAGAGAGTGAGAGAGTAAGAGAGAAAGACTCGACTGAACAGAAGGGACTCTCTCTTAAACTTATTATAATTAAGAAAACTCATCGAGTCGTGAGTTGCGGCTCATTGAGATCAGAGGGCCTTTCAATTAACCATTTGAGGAGTGAGTGAGTGCCTATGCCTGTGCCCATGTCTGTGCCTATGCCTGCACTGGGGAGGAGAGGGAGAGCAGCGGAGAGTTGGATGGAGTGGAGAGTCGAGTGAAGTCGAGTCAGGACTTTGATTTCATTCAACGAATAGAAATGTATTTTATATGTATTCAGTTGTTAGGCCAGGATTTCAGGTTCACATGTGCTCTGAGTTTGATATCCCATATACTCGTCTACTCGAAGTGAAAGGTCAGCAATCGGTTGGTGGTTGGGTTCAGATTGTGAACATTCTTGCATTTTGCGAGCACTCGTAGCACTAGCACTGTTAGCACCAGTCGTTTTTTGGCAGTCAATTCTCAACACAAATATTCGCTTCTCGTTGATGGCTTGGTGTGAGTCTTGTGAGTCTTCGAGAACCTGTGCACCAGTGCAGCAGCTCATGACACCCCTCCTAACCAAAAGCGATTTGTTTGGATTAAAAGCTCTAACTGAATGACAATTTTTCTTATGCATAGTGTGAGGGACTTAAGAGGGCTCTATCGCAATGTAATAAAAAAGAAATTTCTAATGTTTGGAAAAGTTCACTAAAATATATTATATCGAAAGTCACACATTATGTACGGCATTACGTGTTGTGCCGAACAGCGAAGGCCACACTCATGAATGTCTCGATTCTCAGATTGAATATTTCAACGCCTGCTTAAAGGCGTAATGCCCTCAACACAACACATTCTAGCTCTTACTTTAGGTGGAATTACTTTACACTAATCATTTAATCTTTTTATATTATATTATATGAGATAAGATATTTGATTTTTTAGACCTATTTCACCGAATGCTAATCACATTTCATTCGTATAGTCATGCGTTTCATACTTACAGGTTATGCCAAATATACGGTTATCTCTGATTGTGTCGATTCTGTTATTTTTGCCAATAATTTGATGTCTGAGCTGACACTCACTGACCCGAGTTGTTGATCTATAGAATATGTTTAAAATGTTCGCAAAACATGTAGTCAGTATTTGAGCTAATATTCTACAAAACTGTAAAAACTATTCTATTGACAGCTTTTACAAAATAAAATATAGTTTGAAATTCCCAGCATACTTATTTATGGTAAATGCAGGCAAAGGTTAATTTAATAAAAATGCAACTTGCTCAGAAAAATTTCTAGTAAAAATAAATATATTAAGAAAAATTCTGTACATGTAAATATTTAAAACAATTTTTGTTTTAAATTAGAGAATTATTCTTTAAATAGTGGATAAACTGTATTCACGAATAAAATGAAGATAAGAATAAATGTAAAAATCGTTATCAATGTTCACTGGGAAGAGCACTGGAATAGGAGGCCGAGGCGTCTGCCACTTATGTTGCGCCGGGCTTTGGCGGCATTTTTACCAACCCCTGACCTCTGACACCAAAAGATTATATTGCTTTCACCAATCTTGTACTTTACTGTACATTACTGTCTGGTCTTCACTTCAATTAAGCTCTGAGAGAAAAAAATAGTCGCGTTTCGGGAGATCTGATTGTATCGATGTTTTGCCATTTGGATAGACAGCGAAAACTATTCAATTCTATCTGTTTTTAGCGCCACTAATCTAAAAGCACATCCCATTCCTCTATCAATTAATTTATATGTTATTTCTGTCTCTCTTCTAATCACTCAGTCATATATATAAGTTATATATATATAGATATATATCATAAAAGATGTAAAGTAATGCATTTGATGCCAAATAACTTTGTTTTTGAATTTATAGTAGATTTTGGCAAAACTTATCATTGCAATTATGATAGCTTTAATTGGTTCTCGCTATTTTTTCTGTTTGTATTTCTAATATTAAAAATTTATTTTCCTAAACATAAATATTTAATTTAGTGTTAATTATATGCAAAATAGAGATAAATATTCACTAAATAAATATATTCTTAAAATATTTGGGGAAAAATTTAACAAAATATAAACTTTTTTAGACAACTCGTCTGAATAAAAACTTAATTTGACATAGACACTGTGCCTTTATCCCTGGGCACTGACTTAGTTTAATGTGTGGTCGGGTGCCGACTGAGTTGATCACAATCTAATCGGCCAGTAATTGATGAGACAATGAAAGGCCAAAAACAGTTACTTTATTAACTCTGAACAGAAAAGAGAAGAAATTATTTGTCAAAAAGTGAAAAACAAGTGGCAATCACTCGATGACCCAAATCGAGTCCCGAACCACTCGTTGACAGTCCTTATCATCCATTAGAACAATACTAAACATATCCGACATATCCTTTCTGTTATAATAATTGCTCGAATTGACGAATAGCCAGTCATTTAAAGACATCAAAAGGCAAATCAGATTAGAAAACAATTTTTTAAATACAAATTATTTTCAATTCTATTTATACAGTATTTTTGTTTTAATTTATAACCATTATTGCAGTTCTGCTAATGTATAATAAATAAGAAATAAAATTATAAAAAACTTGTTTCTAAATGCAATGCAATTGACTACATATGAAAAAATGTTTGCATTTCAACAAGATGCATTTTAAGTCGAGAAAACTAATATACTGTAGAAGTAAAATAACTTGCAAAGAAGGATATGAAGAAGACTTTTGGAGGAAAAAAGTTTAGTTCTTATTAACAGCACTTTATTATCTAGTCGTCACTCTTCTTCAAATGTCATCTAAAGAGTAAAACTTTTTATTTTATTTTATTTACATTTTATACGTTTTACTCGTCAGTCATCTCTCAGTCATTTTTTGGCTTTAAAGATAAAATTTTATTTTAATTCTTTTTTGTTGATAACATCTGTTTGAATAAAATGCAAATATATTTTTTAAATAAAGATTATTTAAGCAAATCATATAAATTCTTCTTAAATAATCTAGCAAAGTATATATTTTAAAATATTTAATTATGACTTTTAAAATTAATCCGAGTTGATTTTTTTTGTAAAAATTAAATTTAAATTAATTTAATAAAATTTGACATTAATTTAAATTGATAACAATTAAGAATAATTACTATAAAATAAATTCAATTACAATTAATTAAAATTATTTTGAAATAATTATTCCTTGTTGTTTTAGTTGTATATCCTTTTTCTCATACTTTTTACGATTCAATTCAATTTTCTATTAAATAAATAAAATATAAACTTTTATTTTATTTATTTTTGCTTTTATCCCTGTTTAGTTTTATTTTACAGTTAACCAAATTTTTTCCGAATTTTATAATCATGTATACATTTCGTATATCACAGTTAGAGCTCTCCCGTTCCCCCAAATCAATAAAACATTGTTTAGTTTTTTGGCTCAATTTTACAATTTTTTGTTAATCCGATTCAAACATATAATGAAATTTATATTTATTTATTAGAGATTGAATAACAACTTCTTTAAACAACATTTTGTTTATTTTTAAAATTTTATTTTTAATTTTATTTCTCTTTTCTTCAATCGACTTCTTAAAGCCTCTTAAAAGTATAAAATTTAATATTTTTTCAATTTTACAAAATATTAAATTTTATTTATTTATTCGGTTTTTTGAAAAATTGGAATAAAAGAAAAGACAAATAAATAAATCATTTCGAAACCCGTGTGGAAAATGAGAGAACAAAATAAGAGAATAAAAAACAAAATTAAATTTTCAAAAAATAAAACAAAAAATAAAGATTTTACCGATTTTTTAGAAGTCATTACTGTCTTAGTATTCAAAGAGAGACGTATTGAAAATATATTTAAAAGATTATTATTATTAATAGCACTTCATATATCTACATACATAAAGATGTGCAAGGAGGAGGTTAGAGTAAATTTTAAAAATTAAAACTTGAAAAATTTTACCAAGTTTAATTAACTCAATTAAACTTAAATTTAAATTTAGGTTAAATAATAGCTAAAAAATAAAAATGGTTTTATCATTAAAATTTTGCCAACCTGAACTTACCAATCTTTTACATGTCTACTGTATATGTCAATTGAAAAGGAATGCACAGGTAGTGATTTGGTTTCTGTCCGTTCCTCCCGGTTCTCACAACTAAGCTGTTAGTCATTGTGTGCGGAATATAACAGTAAAAAATTGATTCAAATATTAACTTATCTAACATTTCAATCTAAGATATGTTAAAAGTGTTGCACTTATATACAGCTCGTATTGGGCTGTCATGTCATAGACATTAAGGGAATGGCATATAATGGTCGATCAAATGGCAACTACTCTGTGATTACTTAGAAGTTTATCTCTGATTGTCTTCATTTAAAAGAGGCTCTAAAGAGTGGTATTTGTGCCACTGGTGTGCCTGAGATTGTGCTCTTTGACGTACAGTATATGCATATAATGCACGTATAGACAGCACCGACAGCTCCACACCATTAGAACCGGTGCTGGCAGTCCATGTCCAATACATATGCAATTTGTATCAGTGTTTGACAGCCAATACATTTTTTAACCAATATTTCTACGGTTCGGCACTTAAGATGAGTCTTTGATTAATACCGAATCTATTGAATCGTTTTCGGTTTTCAAAATACTTTTTGCCTTTAGTTTACTTCAATCGTTCTCTTCCTCACATCAGACTCATTCTTCTCTCAATTTGAGCCTTACTTTTGACGCTATCTCTTGTTATCGATGCTATCTTTCGACTTAATCTCTACTTTTTTTGGTTTTGTTTAACTCACTTAAGAATAAAAAAGAATATTTAGTGTAAAAAGAATAAAGACTAGGCGTTGCTCAACAAAACTTTCTCTAATGTCTTTACTATACTTAATCTGATCAAATTTTATCCTGACAATATTCATTTTCTTGCAAGTACAAGTAATTTACCTTGCCACAATAAGTTGTAAAAACACAATAAAAATCTTTTTTGTTGTTGGGTTAAAATTTTAGTTTTAGTTATTACAAAACTCAAAATATAATTTTAATTTGCTTATTTTTGTCATTTTATTAATGTTTTTGTATTAATAGCTTATTAATTTGTACAAGATTAAGTAAGTTGGACATGTAAAGCGAAATATACCATTTAATTTGAAATAACGTTATAATTAAGTTATATAAAATTAAATTTTAATTTGTCAACTTTTCTATGTGCGATATCTATTTTTCCATCAAAACTTAAAAGGTACTTGTCAAATTCTCCGCTTAGTTGAGCTACTTTGCATATTTAATATACAGTATTTTAGTGTTTAAACATAATTTTAAAAATTAAGTAAAATTAAGTATTTTTAAAAGTTGTTTGCAACTTTCCAAATGTAAGCCATTGTTGAAATTCAGATGGAGTAATATATAATTTTTATTTTCATAATGGCAATATTTATATGTGCCATAAACGCTATAATTTATAAATAATTATTTATAACATATTTTTTATTGCTTTACAGAAAAGAAAGAAAAAATTACAACAAATTTTATCTTATTTAATTCAATTGTGTTTCCTATGTCTAAATTTATTATTGATTTCCTATTAAATCGAACAATTGAACAGAAATTCTAACAAAACTCTGTCAAACAAATTAAGAGTTGAGTTCAATGATTGAGATTAGAGTCAAATTTTGTTGTCTTTTAAAACGGTTTAAACTCTTTTTATATTGCATTAAATATTTTGAAATTCATACAAAACTATTAGTAATAAAACGATTTAGGATTAAACGAACAATTATCTTGTTTATTTTTTGCTTTCTATATGATAAATTGATAATAAATATGGAATATATTTAATCGGAAAAAAGTATCAATGATATAATGAAAGATTAAGTGTCGAGACACACATTACCTGTTTTCTAATGATTGTAAAATTCAATTCTAAATACAATTATAATTTTATTTCATTGAAAAAGAGAAAAATAGTTCTCGTTTTTGTTGAATAACAAAACTATTTTTCTCAATATATTTGAAATTTATTGTATGAATAGAATTAGTAAAATTGGTTCTTTAAAAATAATTTTTAATATTAAATAATAAGTTATTTGCCTTTTGAAGCAAACATTACAATTGTTTGTCTATTAAATGCAATAAATAAACTATTTTTAGCGAAACTTTTTATTTGTGTTGATTTGAGTGAATAGTAAAAGCAATAAAATACTGACAAATTAATTGGTAAATAGATTTAGTGGCGCTCACAGGCCTATACAGAGCAGACCTATTGTTAAGACTAACAAAATAAGTGATACAATAAAAAAGTTTTGCAGAGAATAAGTGAAAGAAAAAGAAATATCAAACAACAGAAGCACATAATATCAGTTCTGTAAACATAGTGTTGGCAATAAACTAGAGCCCAGTCTCACATCGTTGGTGGCCCTACTCACCACTTAACCCATACCAGAGTGCAGACCAACTCAGCCTTCTCAGCTAGCTCAGCCTGCTCAACTGTTCAAATAGCCTGTTACATGAGGGTGTGAGAATTACCGAACAAGACTAACACCACAGGTGTATAGCATTTGGTTTTCAGTTTTTTATATTTTAGATTTTTTTATCTCCTTTTAAGTCTTCTTCAATATATAGCTAATAATAAGTAATACTAATATAAATTATAATAATCTCAAATATTTGTAGCCGTTTGGCATCTTTGCTGTTTCTAATCTCCGGATTTAGTTCTCAATTCAACATTTTTTTTCATTTTCAAAATTAAACTCAAATATATTTTTGTTAATTCCTGTAGTGTTCGGATAGGATGTGCCGTCAGTTCGACACAAGCGCTGACGGATTAGTCGATCTTTTATTCATTACTTAAAACACAATTAGCAGAGCATTGATTGCAACACTTGTTTGGAATAAACTTTTTTTAAATAATAAATTTAAAAAATATTACGTAATTTAATTTAAAATTATAATTCATAAAATAAAATACACAAAACCTGGTTATTAGTATTTGGAACGATTTTAAACTGTAGTGACTTTTTAAATATGATACTAAGGGCACAGATCTATTATTTATATTAAGTTAATCGATTTTTATTAAACTTTTAAATAATGTTTTGTTTATTTATTTTTAAAAAATTTAAATTAAATTAAATCTAATTAGACGCAATACTTTGTTTTTCCGGCCAGTGTTTTAGTTAAACAATGATTTTTGAAAGTTTAAAAGTTTAAATTTATGTCAAATTAGTTATCTTTAAGTTGTATATCAAGTTTAATTTACAAAAAGAGTAAACATTACCAAGGATTGCGGGTTAATTGCATTGCATCGATTGATTAATGTTTGGTTGATTTATTAAAACGCGCGCTTATGTATTGCAAGGCATGCAATGTTAGAGAGTTTTGAAAACCTACTGAACGGGAGTGGCGCACACTTTCTATGACCACAATCAGTTGGACACTAATATTTCGGAAAATTTGGTGTATTTTGATAGCCAAAGACACTTCGAGAATGTTTTACATTCAAAGCTTTTTTAATTATTTTTGTAATTAACAAATAAAATCGTTCCAAATACTAGTAATAAGGTTTTGTATAAAGTCAGGTTAGATCAAATTTTCAGAATAAATAACTAATAAAAGTTTTAAAAAGCAGTATATTTTAAATATACAATACTTTCTCAGTTTAGTAAATGTATTAACTGTATAAGATAAATTATACTATTCTTTATACTGTATGTACTTGTACAAATTAATTCAAATTTGTTTTGTTACCGACATTTTGTTGATTAAATTATTTTATATCTAAATTATTACAAAAATATAAAATCTTAAATTTAGATTTTTATAAATTATATAAAATAATACTAATAAAACAAAA
>JAQFXP010000868.1:0-23659 GCA_034693685.1 Belba bartosi
CTCTTTCTCTCTCACTTTCTCTCTCTTTGTCTTTCTCTCTCTCTCTCTCTCTCTCTCGCTCATACATTCACACAAATATTTTATAATTATTTAATTTATTTTAAAAATTGGAGAAAAATTAGAAAATAATTTTAATATTATTATTTTAAATTTATACAATATATAATTAAAATATTTTCAATATTTATTGTATAATTTTATGAATAACATCTAGACAGGTCTCGGCCTCTAAGATAAGTTTCATGACAATAATTAATCTTTCTGTGAGTAGCTGGGTAACGTTCTTTAAAATTAAACAATTCTCTTGCTACTTGTCTATCACATTCTTTGTGATTTCGGGAATGTTTTTCTTTAATTAATCTCAATCTTCTCGACTCATTTGGCAAATATTCTCGGAAACAATCAGCAAAATCCATCAAATGTACTCTTGCTCGAGTATCAAAACATTCACCTTGTTGGAATAATTTTAGCATTTAAATAAATTTGTATATTTTTTTAAAATTTCAATTAAAGTTTTACCAACCACAATACATCAAAGTTGTTAATTTTGCATCATCTTCATAAGCAAATGTAGTTGCTAAAATAATTATTAAAATGAATGTCACTAATATGTTAATTTTAAACATGTTAAAATATAAATTTGCATAAATATTATTTTAATAAAAAAAAATTTTAAATTAAAACTAACTTATATAGCCTTAAAATGTTAATTAAAAATGCAAGGTTTTTTAATTAATTAAAATATTTTTGCACCTGCCACTTATATTTTAACTTAAATTTTCCTCGAATAAAATTTTCAATTTTACTTATGAACAAATATATTTATCATAAAAATTAATTCAACTACTAAAATTTAATACCGTATTCTCGCGCATACACTTGCAGTGCCCATATAAAGTGAAGCAGACCATATGCCCTTATACCCCGGGTATACCGGCATGCCGTTATAGATAAGGAATAAAATCAGTTTTATGAATGTATTTACCATTAATGTAAAATAATAAAATTTTAAAATATTTAAATTACTGCATGTGTTTAATTGTGTATTATTTGTTTTTATTAAAATAATAAATAGCCCAAATTATAGACTTTAAAAATATTACAGTAAATAACAAATTTCTTTAGTTTTTAGTTTTAAATTTCTTTAATTTTACTCAAAAACGGTTAAAATATTGTTAATTAATTTGTGATTAATATAATTAATAATATTTATTTTGTCAATTTATTAATTATATCTAAAGTTATGCTATTTTTAAACATTTATAATAAAATTATTCTAAAAATAAAATTTTGTATACCTCACTCTATATGGGCATGCCCATAGCACCATAAAGGCTTTTTTGTAATTATGGTCAAACTCACTTATAAGGGCATGCAAGTGTATGCGCGGGAATACGGTATATAAATTTTTAATATGTATAAATAATGAAGAGTATATTCGTAAGTAAGAAAAAAAAGTTATTTCAAAATAATTTGAAAAAATCAAAAAACAATTTTGAGAAAAAATCTTACAAGACGTTATTGCACTGTTGCATATTTTAAAAATTTCATTATTGATCATGTATGGATAGACTCCGCCTCAAATAGCATTACGCTTTATGATAAAATCAAAAGTAGGATAAGCCAAAATAGTCAGAGTCACTTTCTATTACTAAAGTACATAGAGTATATATAGTTTAGTTTTAAGATTATTGGTATTGTAAATCTAATTTAGTTATTAAAACAAACTGCAACAAATTATTAATTTTTATTTTAATTTACGACTCAGTTTCAGCTTTAATCTAGTTTTTAGTTTTTAACAATAAATACTGTATGTTTTTAATTTTATGATTTATTTGTAGTTAATATTTAATTATCAAATGTCTAACAATACTTTAAACCTAACAAGCCCAAATTGACAAAATTTTAAACATTATTTATATTTCTAAAACGCATAAGCATTATAAATCAAATGTGTTATTCCTATATATAGTTACATTTTAATGAGGTGAGAACTACAAATAATACAATATTGACTAATTTATTTAATGATAATAAATAATTTAAAAAATTAAATACAATATTATTTTAAAATATTATTAACATATATGATTTTTAATTTAAATATATATACATTTAAATAATTATTTATTTAAAGTTATTATGTTTGTAAATAAACTATTAGTCTAATAGTTAGGTATATATTTAAATTAATTTACAGTTTAATATGAGCTTACTTATATATATTTATTAATTAAACAAACAAAAATAGTATATCTGCAAAGATTTAAGCCTTATCAATTAGATCTATTCAGATTTGCTATTTTATTTGTTAACTAATTAAATAAAGTGACAAATAAGTATTTTAAATTTTGCGAAAATATTTTTCTAAAGTTTAATATATTTAACTTTAATTGCAATACATTACTCTTAATGATTTTTTGCTATATTAAAATTTTTAAAATTAAAATTATAACTAGTTATAAGAATGAAGATTTTACTATATAATGTTTATGCGCTTTAGAATTATAAATAATGTTAAATTTTAGTCAATTTTGGTCAATTAAACGGTCAGTTTGAGCTTGTAAGCTTTAAACTGTTTTTGAATAATATTTTTAAAAACAAAACATACTAAAATGCCAAAAAGTATAAATTAAAATTTTTCCCAACATTAAAAAATTTAATTTATAAATTTTAAAAATAATTTAATAATTAAGAAAATTAAAAAAAATTTTAATATTATTATTTAAATTTTTTATAATCAATAATTTTAATATACATTATACTATTCTTTATGAATAACAACGAGACAAGTCATTTCCACGAAGATGTCTTCCATGACAATAATCAATTTTTCGATGAGTATCTGGGTGATTTTGCCTAAAATATAATAATTCCCTAGCTATATGTCTGTAACAGTCTCGGTGACTTCGATAATGTTTATCCCTAATAATTCTTAACTTTCTTGATTCATTTGGTAAAACAGCCCGGAAACAATCAGTAAAGTCCTCCAGATGTATTCTTGCTCGAGTATCATAACATTCACCTTATTAAAGGAATTTTATTGTTAAATAAATGTTTATAATTTAAAAAACTTTAATTAAATTTGTAGCTTACCACAATACATTAAAGTTGTTAATCTTATATCTTCAGAAGCAATTGTAAAGGCTAGAATATTTATTAAAATTAATGTTGATAAAATGTTAAATTCAAACATTTTAAAAATATATTTTAACACATAAATAATTTTTTATTAAAATAATCTTATATAGCCATAAAAACGTTAATTAATTTTACAAGGTTTAAAAATTAATTAAAATATTTATTCAACTGACATTTACATTTAATTTAACTTATTTAATTGAATAAAATTTAAATTTTTAAACAAATGTTTTACTTCTGAACAAATATGTTGAACAAAATGTTTTTAATTAATATAAAATCAATATACAAAATTTATAACTAATTAAAAAAATAATAATAATTTATAATTTAACAATTATAAACTAATTTATAAATAATTTTTTCTGTAAATTTTAATTTTAAAATTTTATTAAATAAAACACGTATAGAAATAATTTTGCAATTTATATTTTAATGTCATATTTAGCGAAGCCTAACAATTGTTTTAGTTAAAAAAATTTTTAGTTAAATTAAAATTATAAATAATATAGATTAACTAACTAATTACTCATAGGCCGAAGCCTATTTTCCTGCATAACCCGTAGTGAGGCCAGGAATCATCACTTCACCGCTAGGTATGGTGACGAGGATAGTATCACAGTTTTAAGAGCACACACCTGAACCTCTTACCTTGGTCGTCTTACCTTAACTCATGCATAGAATTTTTTATTAAAGAAAAAATTCTTGCTGCAGTCGAGGCTTGAACCCACTAACTCAAAGTTAGAGAGCGGACGCATTACCACTGCGCCACCCGCCTGAGCTAAAGATTAACTAAATATTTAAAATAAAAAAAATCCATTAAGATGGCGTAGTTTTTGTACTTATATTAATGATAATGATGTCAGACTAATAGTTAATTTGCATATATTGTGTTTTAAATAAATTTTTTTAATATATGACTAGCACATGAATAAATATCGCTATTGATTTAGATTGATCTGGTGCTAACAAAAGGTATTGCTTAAAAAAATATAAAATAAATTTAACAATAAACTGATTTTACTTTAATATGCAGATTTGATTATTCAAAACTTAAAAGCAACTACAGTATTATATAGCAAAAATTTTAAACTTTTAATAAACGTCGATATAGTGACAAATTATTACTCATAATATAAATGTAATTTACTTTTATTTTTCTACTTACAAATAATTGGAACATCTTATATGACTAATATATTTTTTTTTATTAAACTTACTGGTTAGCATATTCAAAGTATAAGCTGTTTAGAGGTGTCTTCTAGTAGACACATGACTTGTTATTACTATTTAGACTATTTAATATTATGTTGTAACAATAACAATTTTTACTTTATAATTAATAAATTAAAACTAAACAATTAAATAGTTAATAAATTTTATATTTTAATACAAATTACAACTAAAAAAATTAAAGTTTATTATTAAATAATAAAACATATTTAACAGGTAATAATTTAAAAAAATTTTAAATTGTTAAATATTTGTAATCTTAATATTCGATTAAATATTGCAAACATTAGTTTACATTTTAAACATTTAGAAAACATTTATCTAATTTGTGTTTTAAAATATGCGTTTCATAACAATTATGAACTTTTGTATGAGACGCAGGTTGCTTTTTTTCAAACAAATTTAATTCAGCTTCAACGTGCGCTTTACATTCGGAGAAACTGGCATGATGTTGTTTCTTAATTGTTGATAATTTTGCCGTTTCAACTGGTAATAGACTACGGATGCAAGTCTCAAATAATGGCAGATTTTTTTGCAGACTGACTCGGTTGCATCCGTCTCCTACATAATGATTAATATTAAATTTAAATTATTATTTATTCAATTTAAAAACAAACTTAATAGTAGAACAAACTATACAATTATTAATAACTGAATATAAACAAGTTAATATTTAATTTGAAATTATTTTTTTCTAATCTTTACAATTTAAATAAAATATAATAAAAATATAAATTATTTTTTTATCATTACTGACAGTTTTTATTAATAAATAAATATATAATTATAAGTGGTTAACATTATATTAATTATTTTAACTATTTATTTAGTCTAAATTTTCAATAAATTCTCTTACCACAATACATCATTGTTATCATTTTAGAATCTAGCAAGGCAGTTGTATTTAAAATAAAAGTTGTCAAAATTAATATTAAAATTAATTTAATTGCTGCCATAGTAAATTATAAATTTTAATAATGAATAAAATTAAAATCTTTAAAATATTTTTATTTCCAAAATAATTTGCTGTTTATGTTTAAAATTTTATCTTATATACAATTTAAAATTAATAAACCAAAATTTAATTTATATTAGTTATATTTGCTCAAATGATTTTTGTCATTAAAATTTTTTTAGTTTAAATTAATTAATTATTTTTAGTTTAGTAAGATAATTAATCAAGTAAATATACAAAGTTTAACATGTGTACAAATTTAATAATTATTATTAAATTAACATTTTGTAAAATTTAATTAAATCTTTAAAGTTAATTAAAGTCGATTACATTTATATTTTATTAAATTAAAAAATAATTTTATTTTAATTATTTTATTAATTATCAGGAATGTATAGTAAATATTGTAATTATTAAAATTTAATTTAAATTAATATAAAATATAATTATTTTAAATAAAATAAAAACGAATAACATATAAATTAACAGATGATTAAATAATTTAAATTATTACAACATAAAATACTAATAATGTTAATAAATATTTACTGTCAAATCTCACAAATGTAAACTTTTTTAAAGTGTATATCTCTTTTTATTGTACCCTATTTGCCGTATTCAGGGTAATAAAAATATTTTTGATTATATTATCTTGGCTTTAAACTTGAATTTATGTATAGTGTAAAATTGCGTTTTCCCGGTCATTACATAAAAATTTGACTGTAATAATAATTTAACTAAAATAATTTATATAATAAAAAACTCTATAAAGTAACATTTTAGATTTTATTAGATTTAATTTTAAGGCATAATGTAATCATTAAAAATTATATTTACACATATGTCAGTTCTAATCATTTATAATATATATTAAATTAAATTAAAATAAATTACAGATTTTTTTAATAACATCAAATTATACAACTGCACAAATATTAATGTGCTTTTTAATTATTTTTATAATTATTTATGCAATATTTTTCAAAACAATAAAATACTAATTAGTAATCATTAATAAAACAATAAAAGAAGTAATTATTTCAAAACTATTCAAATTAATTAAAATCTGAATAAACAATGATAAATAAAATTAATAATTATTAGATTGCTTTAAAAACAACTGAAATTAATAAAATTTATTATTATTAAGGAATATTTTTTGTAATATAAGAAATATTAAATTAATTTTTTTCTTCTATTTTATAGCTAAACTAATAGAAAATATTAAAAATTAATATAAGTATTAATTGATTTTTACAATGACAATATTTAAAGCTACTATTATAATTGTTTTAATAACATTAACTGCATTTGTTTTTGCTGATGATGAAAAAGACAAAAAAGACATTAAGGTTGTATTTTGCGGTAAGTTATTTTAAAATGTTAATTTAATTTACATTATTGTATTCGTTATTGCAAATTATTATATTAAATTTATTCTAACAATAATTCTATTTTTGGTGCCAATGGCAATTTTAACAATCTTGATAAATTTTTAAAAAATTTCTTAACAAATAATATATTTATTTATATCTCGGCCGCCAAAGGGATGTTTAGGACGGGTTTCTTTAAAATATATTTATTAATTTTAATATTAAAAAAATTAAACATTTTAAATAAAATTTTTGCAATTAACGTAACATACAATTTTTATTTAAATTTAAACTAAAGTTTAGTGCAGATATAATATTTATAAATTTTTATTTAGTTTTATTAAAATTACGGTTTATATTTTACCTATAGAAACTGTAATTTTTTTAATTAAATTTAATAATTATACTGTAATTTAAAATTAAATAAAAATTGTGTTTAGAACTTAAATGTGTTAATAATATCAGTTTAATTTTTAAGTTTTATAATTAATAAAATTTATTCAGTAAAACCCTCTAAACCCCTCCATTGGGGGCTATAATATATAAAATTAATTTGTATGTTAGTAAATGTCTTTTAAAATAATAATGATTATGTAAACTGCCGTGGGCACCAAAAATAACATCATTGTAAGATTTTAATTTTGTTTTGTAAATTTTTAAAACCAAAATTAAACCTGTTTATTTTTATTTTAATAAACAGGAGAATGCAAAAATGACGATGTAAAAAAAGACTTGGAGAAATTTGCTGTATGTATGCATAAAAATTTAAATGATGAAGCAACGAAAATTAAAGATATTAAAGAAAAATACAAAGCTGATCATGAGGAATGTTTTAAACAAATCTTGACTATATTACTTTCAATAAAGAAAAAGGAAGCAACGAAAACATTTCATGGTTGTTTTCATGATAATGTTAAGCATGCTGATATTGAAAAATGTCATTAATATTTTAAAAATTAACATAAAGTTATATTAACAAAATTAATTGCTTTATTTAAAAGTGTAAAACAAATGTTTATTTTCAAATACCTATGTATTAAATTTTAATTCTAATTTAAGAATTTTTAATTTAAAACTTGTTTTTAAATAAATTATTATGATAAAATAATTTAAATGTTAGATTTATTTTTTTTTAATTTTTATTTTAAAATAATTTTCAAAAGTTTTTTTTATTTAATACTAGGCCTTTCTGTCCACCTGTGGACCCCAGTAATAGACCCCTTGACAGTTTATTTGAAAAGTTTCTACTTTTTTGCTTTTAATATCAATATAGTATAAGAAAAGAAATTTTAAAATACTTTCATTTTAAAGCCTGTAATGAAGTATTGAATACATACCTAAATTGCTCTCTAATTTAATGCGTTACACCTGTAAAGTCAAGACCTATGCCTTTAATAGTGTAATTGAGTAGTGCTATACACCCGACCGCTGAATTAAATATTCGGTTTTTAGTAGAGCGCAAAGTCAGCAAAAATTAAAAAACACTATTTATACCGTAGTTGTTTTTGTCACTTAAACCAATTTTCTTTAATAATATAATTTTAGAATTTTAATTCTAAATTTATAAAAAAAAAATTCAAAATATAGTTTTTAATAATTTTAATATATTATTAATTGTTTTTAGAAATTTAATTTATTAATTATTTTTTTAATTGAACAACATTGATTAGAAGAATATATAAATAAAATATTATGGAGAGTGAGATTTGTGCTATACATCTGCATGCACATGTAAATTGCTAATGTTAGAAAATTGCAATAAAACATAGCATTAAAGCAATATTTGAAATATTGCCATTTTAAAAGAGTTGTTTGATTTTATATAGTTGTCATAAAGTTGTATAATAATGTACATTATTTTCAACACGATAAATCTTTGTGAATATCTGTATAGAGATGCAAACTAATTGCTGCCATTTATTCATTCCTTTATTTTAAAAATTGCTACAAATTTTTATTATTTTACAAAAATTAATTTTTTTTAAAAATTGCTTTGTAATTTTAAAATTTAAATTTTATTATGATAGTTTTACTATTACGGTGTAGATTTTTTATTAATATAATCAATTATTTTACACTACATTAATGTTTACGCAAAAATATTATTATTAAAATAATTTTTAAAAAATACATTTTTATTTTAATTAAGATTAGAAATTTTGTATTGAAATTTATTTGTTTTATTTAAATTTTACAAAAATACAGCTGAAATAATAGTATAAAAATAGATTAACATTAGTATTTTAATATAATTAATATTTGCTTCGGCAATGATGGCATCAATAAAGTGTCTAACAAAACTCATTTTGATAAAAAGTGTTAATTGCTAGTTTTTAATTTAAAAAATATATTATTAAGCAGATAAAATTTAAAAATAAAATAATTTTTTTTAATAATTTGTTTATCATTTGTAAAAGTGGCCCTGCAAGTAATATGTATTAATAATAATAGTAAAAATATTTAAAAATTAAATTGTTTAAATAAAATAGAAACAATTATTTAATATATAATAAAAAAGTTTATCAAATAAATGTTATTATTTGAAACTAAATCTAGTTAAATCTAAATAATTAAAATTATATAATAAAAATATATTTATAAAAAATTTTTAAAAATAATATTTATTTTTATTGCAAAATAAGCATCATAAAATAGAAATAATAAATTCATCTACATTGTACTAATAGGCAATTGTATTAATTTTGCTATTAAATGATAATTTCCTTCTATTTTGTTAAACATATAATTTAATTTTTAAAAACATATTAAATAAATTAACTGCTTGCTTGATTGATTATTTTTTAAATGTTTTTAAAATTTATTTTTAATGCTTGATGTCTTTATAATTATATATTTATTAATATTATATATATTTAAAATTTTTTATAATTTATAATGAAACAATTTTTATTTTTTTCCTTTAAAAATTAGAAAAAAAATTTACTCATGCAGATATTTCTTTTCATTAACAAATATTTTGCTGTATATTAATAAAAAAAATATTAAAATTAATTATCAAAAAATTCATTAAATATAAATAAATTTTAGATTAAAAATACATTAATTTTTATTAAATTAGTTTTTAAAACAAATATAAGGTAAGAACAAACTAATAAATCATTTTAAAAATTTTGACAAATAAACAAGTTAAAAATTTGCTATATTTTAAAAATGTTTTTGTTAAATTTTAAAGTTTTGCTAGTTTTAGTTTGCGCATTGGGTATTACTTCGGCTATTTTTACAGACGAAGATTTGGCCAACATCAAAAAATTCTTTTGTGGTAAATAAAAAGAATTAAAAAAGAATTTTAAATTATTTTTTATTATTATATAATAATATTAATTTTTAACTAGCCGATATTAAATGCAAAGATGAAACCGTGCGAAATGACTTGATGAATTTTGGCAAATGTGCAATGAAAGCACAACCCGATATAGTTAAAAAGATGGTTGGCATTAAAACAACCTACAAAGACAAACCTGATGAATGCTTGGCGCAGTTTATAACTTGTACAACTACATTTGCAGGGGAAAATCCCGATGGTGCCAAGCAGATTGAAGACTGTTTTCATACTAATGTTAAAAAAGAGGATATTTCTCAGTGTAATTGAGCATGTTAACTATAATTAATTAAGTATTAATATTCATATAAAATTGATAATTTTTTAAAACAATATTGTCTTAATTTGATATGTAATCCCTTATATATTAATATTTAGTTATTTAAGTTGTAAAACACTAATCTGCATAACATAATAAAACTTATTTAAAAATTTTATTTAATTCAAAATTAAATAAATATATAAATAAAATGTTGACTAATGCAATACAAAAAATTTTAAACAATACAGTATTATTTTTCAAGATTATTTTTAAATTTTTAATTTTCTTAGTGTTTTCTAACTAAATCAATAATAAAAAATAAAAATCTTGTTAAAAAAGTAACAACTGTATAAAATTATAAATATGATTTAATATTTTACAAGTTATTAAATTGTGTAGTTCTGATTTAAGTTTTGATTAATTCCTTTAATTTTTAACTGTATAAAATATTAAAACTTTAGTTTATTTAATTAGTTTATCTATATGAAATGATTAATAAAAATTATTTTTTAATTTATTTAATTTATAAATGATTTTTAGCTAAAATAACGTTTAAATATATTTGAAAATAAATAAAATGTAAAAATTTATTTAAAAAATAATAATTGTTAAAAATATAACTAGCGATGTTTATTAAATATGATTACTATGTTTATTAACAAAGACTTATTAAAATATATAAAAGGCTTAAATATTTAACTACTGTATTATTTATTGCAAAAACTATATTTTTAATTATACGTATGATAAGTATATATCATTTTAAAATATTTTTAATTGAGATATAAAAAATATTTTATAAAATGATTATTATTATTAAATTTAACATAATAATATCAAATAAAACAAAATATTTCTTTTTTACAAATACAATAATCTTAATGTAATATTTTTAAATATAATAATTAAATAAATATTATATTAAGCTTATTATCTTATTAAACAAAATTTAATTGTATTTAAATACCAAAAATATATACAGATTTAAATAAAAGTAGGAAATTTGGATAATATAATTAAAAATAAAATATAATTATTGTTTTATCTAAATATAAAATTTAAAAATAAAATATATATTTTATACATAGATCGATAAGAGGGGATTAGGCAAAAAATCTCTCTGGTTTTGAAAATTTTGATTACTCCCCCTAGCGTTTGGTCCAAGAAAATGTACCCCCCTTAACGTTTTGCCGACAGCCGAAGGCGGGCGGCAAATTTTTTGAATTTTTTTCCCGAAATTAGGAAATTTTTCCTAAATTAGTGTTAAATCCGGTTGAAATCCAGTTAAATTAGAACAAATTATATCAAATATATAGGTTTTTTGCGCGTTTTTGGTAAATTTCCCTTCTTGATTCTCTTTAGGTTTTTGACGAAAATTTTAAGAAAAATTCCTTCCTGATCCCCCCTCTTTGGATCAGCCGACCTTCTTAATCTCTGATTTTATACCAATTATAAATTTGCTTGAATAACAAAATTTCAATAACGTTTTTTATTTTACAAATTATTATTTTATTTTTAAACTATAATAATTTAAAATTATATTTAAACAAAAAAGTATAATAATGAGCAATAATGAGCAACAGTATACTTTTATGAATTTGAGATCATTAAAAAATAGCTATTTTAATAAAAACAATTAACAATGGGCAATTTAACAGACCATTAACTGCTTAATCGTAATAAAATTAGCGTACTTAATTTTAATTAGTTTTAAACAAGTATATATAAAACAAAATTTTATAAATTTATAAAACCAACAACTTAAAAAATAATAATTATGTCTTATTTTAAACTATTTGTTTTGATAAGCATTTTAGCATTGGCAAACATTTGCCATGCTGATTATACAGACGAAGATATTAAAAATATCAAACAATTGCTTTGCGGTAATGTATTATATTATAATATTTACATTAATTAACTTGATGCAATGATGTTACAGGAGAAGGATGCAAAGATCCAACGGTTCGCAATGATCTAATCAATCACGGCAAATGTATCATGGCCATTTATCCAGAAGTGATCAAAACATTTTCTGAGATTAAAATGAAGTATAAAGATAATCAAGATGAATGTGTCGAGCAATTTAAAATTGAAGCTAGCAAATTTCGAGCAAATAATCCAGATGGAAGCAAAAAAGTTGAAGAATGTTTTCATAGCAATGTTAAAAAAGAAGACCTTGCCAAGTGTCATTGATTTTAAATATAAAATTTTATTTGTTATAAAAGTAATTATATTATTTTTATCAATGACAATATTTTTTTACAAATTGCAAATTTAAAAAACAATAATATTTTAGTTAATTTATTAAACTATCTAAAATTGCTTTACTTTTAATTTTACTCTGTTTAAAAATATGTAATAAAATTAAAAATAATTTTAAATTTTGTAATATTTTATATTATAAATGTGAAGATAGATTGCAAAATATTTTTATTTTAAAATCATTATAATCATAATAAAACCATAAGAAATAATATAAAAATAAACAAAAATTATTCTTCTAACTGTAATATTTAAATAGTTATAAACATACTAAAACTCCATATATTCTTAAAGTTTATGAATTTCAAACTTAATTTACTATCCCATAAATATTTTAACGCAAAATTATTAATTAGATAAAATATTTTTTTGTGATTTAAATTGATACTTAAATATATAAACATGATTAAAAAAAATTTGTAACTCAATTACAAATTTTCATTTTATTACACAATATAAAATAAAATAGTTTATGTAATTAAAAAAATAAATTAATAATTAAAAATTATGTAACTAAAAGAATAATTTTTACACAATTTACTATTATATTGTATGGTTTCATCATGATTAAATAAAAATTATGTGCATTAAAAATACTAAAAAAGAACTGTACTAATTTTCAAAGCACTTTTAGTGCATTCGTAAAAGTTTTTTTTTAATTTTCCTCATTGTTGTTTCTGTTGTTTTGCAATTATTATTAAAAGTTTCTTAACTTATCCTGCAAGTAATAAATTTTTAATTATATATTTTAGTGTTAATATTAAAAAGACATTTATTGTTAATAACAATAAATTAGAAACACAATCAATATTCTTAGAAATTTATTTAAATATACCAAAGTTATGTAATTAGATGAACAAGATTAAACAATTGGTAATTTAAAAATTAAATGCGTAAATACTTTCAATTTATATTAAAAAAAAACAATATATTTTTTTTGCATATATTTTGGTATAAAAAGAACAAGAAATAAAATAAAATAATTATTTTTAGTAAAAATATAAAATAGTTTAAACTGTAATAAAAACTATTAAATAATGGCACAAGTTAAACTGCTAATTTTTGCAATACTAGTAAGTATAGCAACATTTGCGCAAGCAGATTATACGGATGAAGATTTGGCAAATATCAAAAAGTTCTTTTGTAGTAAAAAATATTTTAATTAAATTTCAAAAATAATATTATTATAAATATAAAAATTTATTTTAGAAATGCAACCATGCAAAGATGAGGCGGTAAAAGCTGATTTTATGAAATATGCCAAGTGCGCGATTAATGCACAGCCTGATATTTTCAAAAAAGTAGCTGGCATCCGAACACAGTTCAAAGATAATTCCGATGAGTGTGTGGCACAGTATAAATCGGTGACGCTACAAATCAAAGCAGATAATCCGGATGGAGCCAAACAAGTTGAAGATTGTTTTCATGCAAATGTCAAACGAGAAGATATTAATAAATGTCATTAATATGTTAGTAATATACTACATATAAACATGGTAAAAATATATTTGTATTAAATAATCGATTGATTGCTTTTGTAAGAATTTTATTTAATTATTAAATAAATGTTTGTTTTGATATTTTAAAAAATAATACTTATATGATATAAATTATATTATAAAAGCAAAATTATTTGCAATTAAATTATTTTAACTTGTACATTATAACTGAAATTTTAATGACTACACATGCACAATAATATACAAAAATATTTTTTAATTTTTGTTAAGTTTCTATTTTAATATTTTAAAAATACTTGTATAGCAAATAAAATGATAAATTAGTGATAAAAATGCGTAAACACATCGATGTTTGTCAGAAAACATGTTTAATTGAAAACTTCAACCAAACTGTAAATGACCTTAAGATTAATAATACTCTCAAGGCTAACACATACAATAAACAGATGTTTACAGCTTTACAAAGTTGTATAGTAAAAAAATTTATTTTATACAAACTCTACAATCAATCTTGTGATAATACAAAAATAAATATTTAATTTTAACTAAAAATTTATAGAAACTAAAAATTTAATTTGCATTTTGTCACTGCTTCAGAAATTAGTGTCTTATTGTATTTAATATGTTTGCTCTAAGACATTGTGTTAAAAAAGTTTTGTTTAGTAATCAAATATTATGTAGACTTAAGTGCAGTTCAAGCTATGCATTTGAGCCGTCATTAGAACCACTTTTACCGCTGACTGTTGGAGAACTGTTGGATCAATGCGTACAAGACTCGGCCCATAAGACCGCCTGTATTTCGGTGCACCAAAATATAAGTAAAACTTATGAAGAGCTCTATTTTGATGTAAAGTTTGTTTTGATATATATTTAAACATTTTTTATTAACTAGTATTTTAAATAAAAACTGCAATTTTTAAATGATTATTTATTAAATTCTTTATTCAAAATGTGTTTATATTTAAGGTTTTAAGTATATACTTGTATAATTCAATTAACAAAATTTATAATAATTTATTTTTAAATTAATTTAAAGTTATATAAAATAAAAATTTTATATTTAATGTTATTTAATAAATAATTTTTACATTTACTTATTTGATTGCAATCAAAATTTTAACAGATATAAAATATTTTAGTTTTTACCAGTTTAAGCAAACACGATAAAAAAAATTAGATAAATACTTTTGAAACTAAATATGCATTGATAATTTTTTTGACAACTTAATTTTAAGCAAATTAAATTTATAAGTATATAATTTTTTTTTCTATATTTTAACGGAAACCTTGTTTATTTAAAGCACAATATATTAAAATTTTTAATATTTTATTTTAATTGTATATATATATATATATATAATTAAACATTATAGAAAAAATTAATAAATTAGATTAAATCTAATAAATTATTTTTTACTATTTAGGCAAATAAATTAGCGCTAAGTCTAAAAAGCATAGGTTGTAAAAAAGGAGATAGAATAGGCATTTGGGCTCCAAATTGCTATGAATGGCTACTCACCCAATACGCTACTGCAAAAATTGGCGCTATTATGGTATTTATTAGTTAATATTATTCAACAAAATAATTGTTAATTTAAATAAAATTATTTTGCTAGATTAATGTTAACCCTGGTTATCGAGCAAATGAATTAGTTTATTGTTTGAATCTGGTTGAATGCCATACACTTATATGTAGTCAACGGTTTCGGACAACTAATTATTGCAAGATTTTCGAAGAAATTTCGCCAAATATTCTCAAAAACACTATTGGAACTAAAGTCCAAGATACAAAGTTAGCCTTAAAAAATTTATTTTAATTATTATATTTTTTAAAACTAAACACGCTTAATTTGTAATATTAAAGTTTATCAAATTTTTATATTTTTTTCAGAATTTTATACAATAAATTATAAGAAATAATATTATTTATTATTAAAATTTTTATAGATTACCAAGTTTGCAAAACCTAGTAATGATCAACAGCGGACCGGATGTGCCGGAAAGCGCACCGAAAAATATTATGCGTTTCAATGATTTCATTAACATAAACACTAGTCCTCTCAGTACTAGCATAACTAAAACCCCGACAAAAAAGTTGCTACAATTTGACGACTCAATTAACATACAGTTTACGTCCGGTACGACCGGACACCCAAAGGCCGCAACTCTAACTCATCATAATATTATACAAAACGCCCGCTTTGTCGGCAAACGTATGTTAGAAGACCTAGACTCGACTCAACCCCTCAAAGTCTGTGTCCCAAACCCACTCTATCATTGTTTCGGTTCAGTCTTGGGTACATTACTAGTGGCACTCAATAGGGGAACTCTAGTACTGCCGGCGCCAGCCTTCAATGCATATAAAACTTTGGAAGCAATTCATAATTTTAGGTAAATTATTACAATTTCTTAAAACAGTTTTTAATAATTTTAATTTATTTATTACTTCAAATGTTTTGTATATAATAGTTGTGACATAATTTATGGAACGCCTACTATGTATATTGACATTTTGAATTCTCATCCTGATAAGTTTAATACAAAGTCGCTTATTAGAGGTTTTAATTTAATTTTTAATTGATTTTGATTATTTTTTAACATGTTTATTTTTTAAAGGTTTAATGTCTGGTGCACCCTGTCCACCGCCATTAATTGAGTCACTTAAATCTCAAATACCTAATCTTGAAATACTGGTAAGTTTTAACTATTTAACCATGTTAGTATTATAAGTTTCTGTACTAATAAATATATATTTTATTAAAACTTTATTTATATATTATAATAAAAATATATAATAATTATTAATAATAATAATATTAATAGGATAATGCTATAAATTATATAATTATTAAGAATATTATTAAAACAAATATAATTTGTGTTATTTTGGACATAATGACATAATTAAAAATAATCATATTTAAATTTAAAATTATTAGTATATTTATGTTAGGGCTGTAATTAAATATATAAAGCATTTATTAATATTTCGTTTTGTACAAGAAAATTTTAATGGACCAATAGCGGAACCTTTTTATGATTAAAAATATGTTTGATAATATTTATATTTTATATTATTAATAATTAAATTTAATAAATTTATTTAAATAAAAACAAATAATTATTAGATACCGTACGGAAGCACTGAATCGAGTCCAGTGGTGACACTCACGTCAATACATGACTCGAGAACACATCGATTCGAGTCAGTCGGCCGACCGTTAGATCATTTAGAGATTAAAGTGATCGACCCGGAATCGGGTCAAACAGTGGGCGTAGGTGTGCCCGGGGAGGTATGTAGCCGGGGTCATTGCAATTTTGTTGGCTATTGGAATCAATTGGAAAAGACTAATGAAGTATTGGATACAAATAGATGGTATCATTCCGGGTATAAAACTATAAATTTTAATTAAAAATAATTAATTAATTACATATAATATTTGTTAAATAGTATGTAAATTATTTGATAACAATTTTATTTAGCTTGTTAGTTAATGTATATATATATATAAAGTAAATTAGCAAAATAATAATAAATCACATTTTGTTTAATAGTTTTTAAAATGTTATTAATTCATATATTATTTTGTAAAATATTTGCGTAATTTATTACCCGAACAGAGACATTGGTAGTATTGATGAGTCGGGATATGTCTATATTAACGGCCGAATCAAAGACATGATTATCAGAGGCGGAGAAAACATTTACCCGAAAGAGATCGAAGACTTTCTTATGTCTCATCCAGAGGTGGCCGACGCACAGGTTATCGGCATTCCCGACAAAAGACTTGGAGAAGAATTAGTCGCTTATATTAAGCTGAAAACAAACGGTTCTCTCAATTCCAAAGCTATTAAACAGTTTTGTAACGGAAAAGTCAGTAATGATTAATATAATAATATTTTATTTATTAATTAGATTTTTTTCTTTTTTTATAGATAAGTCATTTTAAAATTCCAAATAATATTAATTTTGTTGATGACTTTCCCCGGACTGTAACGGGAAAAGTGCAAAAATTTATGTTAAGACAATTGGCGGAAAAAACATATTTCTCAAAATAAAGTGTCATGTTTAAAATTTATTATTAATAAATTATTAAGTTACAACTACTATGTTTACTATTTTTAATGACTAATTACTTTATATTAAAATATATTCAAAATTAGATTTTAGTTTTGATTATTATAATTGTTTTTATATTTGATTTGATTTTATAAATATGTAAATTGCTTACTAGGAACAATATAAGAATGAAAACAAATTTTGTTTTGAAAACTTTAAACTTAAATATAATTTATTTTTATGTACTTTAAATAATATTAATTGTTATAAAAAATTAGATTTATTTGTTAAAAGTTTTTAATAATTAAAATCTATAAATTTAAAATAATTATTTATATTAATATTTAAAAATAATATTTAAAAAATTTATTTTAAAAAATCCTTGAATGTTTAGCTTGCATTTATACAGTCAGTTTCAGAAATGTGTGACCAAAATCAAAGTAGTACAAAAATTCAAACTCCAGACCAACTCATTTTACGGCTGTGTAAATCCTCCATTAAAATTTAATTAGTTGATGTTTTACAACTTAAAACGTAAAATTATAAATGTACATCTAATATTAACTAAGTAAAACAATAACGGTATGCTTTTTACGTCTTAAATTAATAAAAAATTAAAGCAATCATAATTTTATAATTTTACAATTTAACTAGTTGTAATTATTATGTTATTCAAAATAAAACTTTGATATAAATAAACTATACAGACTCTCTTTTAAGTTTATAAAGCTAAATAAATTTTATTAAAATTTAAATATTGACTATTTTTAGTGCAATTTGCTTTTTGTCACATATAACAAAATATTTAAAACTAAATACAAAATAATTCTAACAAAATTTATATTATTAAAAAACATAAAATTATTTATTTTATAATTTAAATTATTTGTCCAAAAAAATAATTATAATAAATATAATAATTTAGTTTGCAATTTATCTTTAAAAATATATAAATTAATTATGTTTATTTTAAATTATTTTATTTGTACAGTATGTAAAAAGAAATAATAATTATTTTTACTACAACTTAATTAAAAATTTTTAAACTGTCAATAATATTTTTTAATTTTATATAATTAATAAATAATAATATAGAAGATTATGTTGGGAGAAGGTGGGTCTGAAAATAATATTTTTGTAGGACTTGTATTGAGTTGTTTCTGTTTTGGTTTTTTGTAACAAGTTAAAATTTACTTTAAAAAATCAATGTTTATTAATAAACTTAAATAAATAAAATTGATTTTTGCAAAAAATAATTAAATAAGTAAATTTTTGTTTTTAACATGTCTATTGACCAAGAACAGTTTTAACTAATATTACAAATGTAAATTTTGTTTCGCTTTTAATTTGAACATACTTGAATGTTTCTAAAAAACAAATTTTTATAATTATAAGTTTAATATATAAATCTTAGTTATAATTTTATAAACTTAAATATTACTTAACATGAACATTATAAAAATAAAAACAGCTTATTTATTTAAAAATTCCTATCCAACTAGGGGTAAGACCCAAATCTTTGACCATTTGCAAAATGTTTTTATTTAAAAATAATAATAAATTTTTGTTTACTACATAACTAGCATTTATTTCTGCAAATGCTTTCAGAAAATTAAAAATATAATTTAACAAACTTTTACTTTAAAAATAGATATTCCTGTACATATGATCAATTACCTCTACCAGCTATTTCAAATTTTTATATTTAAAACATTAAATTTGTTTCTAATCATTTAAAATAAAAGTTGGTAATTTTTAAGCAAATAATCCAAATGCAAACTTTTAAATTAACAATTGTTTTCATAAAGGTCAAGGACATGCATTATACATTTAAAATTATAAAAGTATAGATTCATGAATATCGATTGTCGACAAAAATTGAAACTACATTTTATTATTTTATTTTAACTAAATTAATGAATGAATTTCTACAAAATATTTATATTATATTAGACCATATTTAAACTATAAATGCACATTAATTAATTTTTGAAAATAGTCCCCTGGCCTTCGCTGAAAACGATTTTGTTTACTTACTTCTCATAAGGCTTTGTCAAACAGTATATTTTACTTTTTAAATAATAAGTTTGATTTTTTAAATTACTAACAAAATAAAATTATTCATCTAGCTGTATTCTTGAAATAATTTAAAAAAACAGCTTCAAAATTAATTATTTAGTAAAAGTTATTGCATTTTTAGATGAATTATCAAATTTAACTAAAATTTTATATTAAAAATTTTGTAAATGTTGTAACTTACAAATAAAAATTTTTAGTGCAAAAAGTAATTTTATTATATATTGATTAATTTTGACATAAACCAACATAATTAAAACAACTATTTTAAAAAAATAAGAAATTAGTTTGCCAGAGCTAAATTAGAGACATGTAGATAAAAATGCCTCGAGCGGGGGATAAGGGCTATTATCAAAAATAAATTTTTGTGTTTTTATAGATTAAATATGGTTTAATATAATATAAAAATTTTGTAGAAATTTATTAATTAATTAATTTAAAATAAAATAAAATAATGAAATGTAGTTTCAATTTTAGTTGCCAATTGATAAATGAATGAATCTTCAATTTAATAAATGAATAAAGCTACTTTAAACTGAACTAATTATGTCAAAATGAAAAACCTTGATAAATGACATTAGTTTTAAATTAAAAATTTTTCCTAAATATAAAATTGTATTTAAAGTATTTTTTATTTATTTAAAACAAAAATTTAAATTTACATAATTTTAATACTGTAATTATATTTATATTATCAAGCAATTTTAGTTTATTTTTAATAAAATATATACAATTAAAAAATTTAAATTATAAATATTGTTTACGTTTTAAACAAGTTAGATTTTATATTATAATAATCAAATTGTCATTAAAATAATTACAATGTACTTTACTAATTTTTCAAACACTTGTTGGCCATAACATAAAATTAATTTTAAATATTTCCTCTTTATTGTATGTGTTGTCTTGCCACTATTACTATATATTTTTTTAACTTATCTTGCACGAGAAAGTTTCTAATTATATATTTTAAAATTATTTTTAAAATAAGTATTTATTGTTAATAACAAAAGACTATAAAACAATTAATTTTTTTGAAAATATTTTTAATTATTAAATTAATTTTTATAATTAAGTGATTAAAATTAAAAAATTAACAGCGTAAAAATTTTAAATTTATACTTGAAAATTTTATAATTGTTTAGAATAAAGTTTGTATAAAAAGAAGTAAATTTAGAATTAAGTTAAAAATAATTTTATATCTAAAAAAAAATTTTTTTTGTTTAAACTGTAAAATTATTAAATAATGAAGCAAGTCAAATTGTTAATATTTGTATTAGTTGTTTGTATTGCAAAATTATTACAAGCAAACTATATAGATGATGAATTGCAAAATATTAAAAAGTTTTTCTGTGGTAAATAAAAAATAATTTAATTTAAATTAAAAAATATTATAAATATAAAAATTAATTTTTTTAATAGAACAACAACCATGCAAGGATCAAGAAGTGACAGCTCATTTTATGAATTATCTTAAGTGCGCAATTAATGCACAGCCTGAAATTTTTAAAAAATTAACTGCTCTTCAAACAAAGTATAAAGACAATGCCGATGAATGTCTGGCACAGTATAAATCGGTGACGATCAAATTTAAAGTTGATAATCCTGATAGAGCCAAACAAATTGAAGAATGTTTTCATGCTAATCTCAAAAAAGAAGATATTGCTAAATGTCATTAGAACTTATGTATAAATAAACATATTTTATTTTAACTTTAATATAAATAAAACATTTGAACATTATATAATTATTATTGTATTAATATGAATTAAATATAAAATAAATTTTTTTGTTTTAAAATTTAACAAATATAAATTGTATGAATTATATTATAAAAATAAACTTATTTGCAATTAATTTTTTTTATATAATTTATAAAACAAATTATTTTAAAATTTTCATTAATTTTAGCATAAAAATAAGAATAGCAAAAAGAAAAATTGTTGGAAATAAATTATTTATTAAATGCATTTTTTAATGTCTAAACATGTTATATTTTATATTCAAATATTACTAATTAAAATATACTAAAAATACTAACTAAACACTTTTTCAAAAAACTTTTAGTGCAAACATAAAAGCTTTTGTAAAAGTTTTTATTATTATTTTATTTGTCTAGTCATTAATATAAAAATTTCTTAACTTGTCCTAAACGTAAAAAATTTTAATTATTTAATTGAAGGTTACTAAATATTTTTTGTTAATAACAAAAGATTTTAAACTTAATTAATATTTTTAGAAATTAATTTGAATATAACAATATATAAAAAATATTAGACAAATTTAATTTAAAAATTAACTGCGTCACAATTTTTAATTTATAATAACAAATAATATAATTGTTTATGCAAATATTTTGTATAAAAAGAGCAAGCAAAAAATTTATTTTATTATTCTTTGTCAAAATATTATTATTTTAAACGGTAAAAAGAAGTAATAAATAATGGCACAAGTTAAACTGTTAATTTTTGCTATGATTGTAAGTGTTGCAACATTTGCTCAAGCAAATTATACGGATGAAGATTTGGCAAATATGAAAAAATTCTTTTGTGGTAAAAAATATTTTATATAGAGTATATTAAAAAAATAATATTATTAGTATAAAATTAAAATTTTTTAGAAAAGCAACCATGCAACGATGAAGCAGTAAAAGCTGATTTTATGAAATTTGCCGCATGCGCAAGTAATGTACAGCCTGAAATTTTTAAGAAGGTAACCGACATTCCAACGCAGTTCAAAGGTAATCCTGATGGGTGTGTAGCAGAATTTAAATCGGTGACGCTACAATTTAGAGCAGATAATCCGGATGGAGCCAAACAAATTGAGAATTGTTTTCATGAAAATGCCAAAAAAGAGGACATTGCTAAATGTCATTAATATGTTATATTTTCAATTTATTACTATAAAATATAATATATAAACATGTTAAAATTATATTTGTATTGATTAAACAAATACTTATTTTGGCCAGAATTCCATTTAATTATTAAATTAAATTTTATTTTGATTTTGATTTTTCTTAAATCAATTTATTTGCTTTTTCTTCAATCTATCCGTTAATTTGAGTTAAATTTATTTTTAACTTCATTAGCTTATAAATAAATGTTTTTAGATTTGTTAATTTATTCTTATTAATAATAAATTATTATTTTAAACCCATTTTTAAAAATATTTACAGTATTTATATATTCCTATAAATATATCTACTTTAAATATATATCAGCTTTTGATTTAAAGTAAATATTTGTTATAGACTCAAGTTTTTAAAAATAATTTGTTATTATATTTTAAGTACAGTGCTTTTCAGATATATGTCACCAACAGCGATGTAATCACAGTATTCTCCAAACCCAACATTTTTAATTAACCCTATAACTTAAGGGGTGGTATTTCAATAAAAAAATGTAAATGTAAATTAATACTCAATAAACCATACCAACATGCTAAGCGCTAAATAAATTTACTTAAATATTTTAAAACAAAGATTAAAACTA
>JAQFXP010000869.1:0-23643 GCA_034693685.1 Belba bartosi
ATTAAGTAAAACCAATTCATTACTCTTCAAGTGATCCAAAACAGACTTTCCTTTCAATAACACGAATACAGATATAAATATATTTTGAAATCCATAGCAAAAACTTTGAAAATGAAATATTATTAAAATAAATATTGATTTCATAGACTTTCGGTCAGTTTTCTTAAAATCAATTATCGCCTCAAATATGAAAAGAAATGAAAAATATGTTATAATAAGTATTGACTTAATATTCCAAATAATTTGTAATATTTTCTTTAATTTTGTTTGGTTTGAGTCAATACTTGAACCCCAATATGTAATTCCAATTATTTTGTGATATATTACTAAAATTTTTAAACCATTTAAATAGTTTTTAAAACTAAACAAATTATTATTAAACATATTTTTGCAATTTTAATATTAATATTAATAATAAATAAATAAATTTTTATTATTTTTATCGACCTTAATTTATAAAGCAATATAACGATTAAATTTATTTTCTAACACTTTATTAAAAATATTAACACTTTTAATAACAAAGTATTATTTATTTATGATCTAATAGAAATTTTAGCAAATTAATATTTTTTCAATACAAACAGTTTTTGTATTTTTAATTTAGTATAGTTTACATTTTTGCATGTAATTATTTTTGCAACGTCATTTAAAATCAGTAAGTTAAATATATGGCCAATTAAATTTGTAAAGATTGTTTTCGATCAATACTAAATTTTTATTTTATTATTAAAAATATTGTATAAAAATAACTTTGTAAAAAAATAATTATTATTGATTTAGTTTTTAATATATTTATTTGTATTAAACATGTTAGTTTTAGTCGCCAATAATTGCTATAAAAGCAATTTTGTTTACATAAACCAAACATATATTAAAATTTTTATTCTGTACAAATGTACAAAGGCCTTTTCTTTATTTTCTTAAAATTAAAAATAATTTAATTTGTTAACAAGAATTTAAATTATATTGGCAAATAAATTAATTAAATAGAATAATTTATTAATTTAATAAATATTTAAATCAACATTCTATTTTAATTTAATTTTAATATTTGAAATGTTTTCTCAATGATTGCTAATGAAAAATGTTTTTATTTATATACTTTTTAAAATTGTATTACTGCAAAATATTTGTTACTTAATCTAAAAGGTAAACCTTATCTTTTCCACTTTTTAAAAAAAATCAAAGGCGCGCTTATCAAGAACAATTTGGTTTTAAATATTTAATTTTTTAAAAAGTCATATATATGTTTGTTTAGATATGAGAGCATTTAGAAGACAAGTGACACTAAAATAATTTTGCATTTTTGTATAATACTCTTGATTATTTATGACAAAGCCTGTGTTGAAACCAGTCTTAAAACTATTTTAAGACAACTCTGAACCAAGTTTTCATAATACTTCACAAAAAATTAATTCAAATATTTAAATTAAATTAAAATAAAATTTTGTAAAAATATTTATTGAAAAACAAATTAATATATTTAATTAACTTATAATAAACATAACAGTTGCCGCATCAGGGAAACGATATAAGCCGCAATGTTGCTGCATTTAAGCTAAAATCTTGCGGTCCCACCCCGGCCATTTTTTATCCGGAATATTAAATAATATTGAATAAAACTGGGCTCTCCTCCAATCCCTTTCTCTATACTAAAATTAATATTGAGAAAATTTATTATTAAAATTATAGTTAATTATTATTAGCAATAAATAAATAATAAAAAATAAGTAAATAACATATTTTATACTTTTATTGATAACAGTTTTTTCATGTGTAATTGAAGTTAACAAAATTTTATTCAGTAAATAATTTAAAAAAATAATTTCTTAATGTGTTTATATAAATATAGTAATTATTAAATTGATGTCTGAATGAGAACAACAGAATAGGTGACGACTAAAGCCATACTCGATATGAATGTATTTGCGTTTACTTTAAACAAATTCAAAGCACTTAAACATATTCGCGATTCATATGATTTGATTAAAATTAAATTCAGTTTATCTTTAATTGACATTTGAGTTGTTTTACTCAAACAATGATTTTCTAATTTAAATACAAATTTACAAAAATTATTCGAAATATGATTACAAATTAAACATAAACTCATATTTATCAACATATTTAGCAAAAAGATAGAAATTTCCCAGAGCAGATTAATTCTTACATAAAGAACAAACATACACAAATGTGAAATACATAGAATTGTATTTACAAATAATATAAATAAAATATAAATTGAAACTAAATCATCGAATTGTTTAACATTTTTGTATATTTTGTGAACTTTTGTGTAAATAATTTCAAAGTTATCTAAAGAACTCGATTCGAGAATATCAGAGAATTTTTGCGAAACAATACAACTCTTGTATGCAATCAATGATATCATTGAATATCTCATATTGTTTGAGAGAAAAACAAAAATTGACTTCAAATTTAAACTAAAACTAATTAAATAAATGATTAAAAAAGCAAAAGTAACCAAAAATTGTATTGAAGTCACAATTAATCCAGTATTTCGCTCATATCTTTGATTAAGTAAAACCAATTCATTACTCTTCAAGTGATCCAAAACCGACTTTCCTCTCAATAACACGAATACAAATATAATCATAATTTGAATAACAAAACAAAGATTTCTAAATTGAAAAATTATTGAAATTATTTTTGATTTTGTGGACTTTAGTTCAGTTTTCATAAACTCATTTTCCGCTTCTTTTATTAAAATATATGAAAAATAAATTATTAAAACAATTAACAGAATATTCCACAATATTTGTAAAATTTTCTTTAGTTTTGTTTGATTTGAGCCAATACTCGAACCCCAAAATGTAATTCCAAATATTTTGTGATAATTAATCAAAATATTTAATCCATTTAATTGTTTATTAGAATTGTTTAATAATTTATTTATGAAAACATTCATTTTGGTTGTTTAGGTACTAAAACGCTTAAGTAACTTGAAAATTTATTAAGTTGTTTTTTACATTTTTTATATTTAAACATTTGTATTTTATTGATTGCAATTATTTTAAATTATATATTTTATTTATTTATTTATTTAAATTTTATACATTAAAATATAAAACATTTAATGATTTTAGTTATAAAACTAAAATATTATTGAATAAAATATATACCGTATTTTTCACAGTTTAATACATAACAATATAAGATATTAATAAATAATTAGTAATATTCTAACGCATTAATAAGAATTATAGTAAATATTTTCATTATAAGTGTTAAAATAAAAATATAAGAATAGCAATGTATGTATAAAATGTTAATTTATAAATTTTAAAATTAAGGTAATTTATTTAGCTTTATGTTATTTAGTTAATGTTAAATTATTTTTTGAATAAATTTATAAATTAAAATAATTTTGTTTAATTAATTAAAAAATTACGTTTATTAAAATAAAAAAATAATAATTTTAATAATAAATTTATTTTATATGTGCGTAGAATAAACTTAAAAAATACTTGGCAATCCATTTAAATGTTTTGACATATTAATTAATTTTTTGTTGTTAAATTTAATTATTTATTGATTTTAAATTTAAGTTTATAATAATATATTTTTTATTAAAACATCAAACAATTTTTAATTTATTTTTATAATTATATATTTAAACAAATTTTATTAATTATTTCTTTGCTATTAATATTTGTTTAAAAGCATAAATAAAATATTTAATTTAAATGCATTTATAAGCTTATATTGTATATAATATTAAATACAATTTTGATTTATTTATGTATATAAAATATTTAATAATTATTAATAAAATTAAAACTATTTTCAAATTACAATCACATTTATTTTTTAATCTCATACAGTTATCCATATTCAAAAAGAAACGCGAATTTTTCAATTTAAACAAACCTATAAATACTGTAGTTGTGCTTGTATATTCTATTTTTAAACTTTTGTTCTAGATAAAATAATAATTATAATTATATTTAAACTTTTTAAGTTTAAATTACAAAAGTTTTTTATTTTAAATTTTTATAATTAATATTAAACCTGGGTTTAAAGAATATATAATTAAATATTAATTAGTTAATTGAAAACTTAGAGTCATTTAATTTATTTAGTATTCTAAACTTTTGTTTTAAATCAAAATAAATTATATAAATTCAAATTTAAAAATAAAATATTTTCATTTATTATAAGTTGAATAGCAAAACAAAATATTAATTATTAATATTCATTAAATATATACAAGCTATTCTTTTAAAATTTTTTATTTAATAGTATGATGAGTAAAACTGCACTAGGGGTGATTTACAATAAAATATTTATTTTACTCATCGTTGTATCGAAAGTGCTGCTCTGAGATCGATGTAATAATTAAAATTGGAAATTTAAACAGATTATACTTAACAATAAAATTTAAAATATCGTTATTTATACTGTTCTTTAGTTAGCTGTATTAAAGAATTTATGGTATTTATGCGAAATCAAAATCTAAGTCCAAATTAACGTTTAATCAAAACGATAAACGGATTATAACCCCAATACTTCAACTAAAACTAAATTCATTTACTAAATTCTGTAATCCCTAGTATTTGGCATTAAAATTAAAAGGTATAAAGCGTTGGTTGAGTGAGCTGGAGCAAGACCTCGGCGTTTCGCCAAATCTCCCTTTTCAGGTTAGAAGCCCACTTCGAACCGAGTTCGGCAAAGTTCACCAAACCTTAATACAAGTCTATTTGGAAAACTCGGACTAAATACTTCTATAGTAGAAGGAGAAAAGCGAAGAAAATCAAAGTCTTTCGGCAATAACACCAAAAATTATTCGACCGAAAGTAAAGTTAAAACATTTATTGATCATAACCGGCGATTACACCAGTCCTGACATAGATATATATAGAAAAACAAATACTAGGTCTCGGCCCAATAACCAAAACTTAATTAGAAAAGAAGTTTAGAAAAGAGTAAACATAATTGAAGTTAAAACAAGTCCAATCGACTGGCGTTCTCACCAACAAACCAAAACCACACTAACCAATTCGGATTTACCCGATTCGGCCAAATACCAAAACAGAAAAGCAATTATCCGGCTATAACCAGACTATTGCTGGAGCATACCACAAACAATCGCGGGCAAACATTGTCAATAACCGACAGCACGCATACCGCAGATCCAACGCTACCAAAAAAATAACAAGAAGATAGAAAAAAACGAGAAAAAAGCTTGTACGCGAGTTACATAATAATATAATAAATAATAATAATAATTTTAACTTACATTTGTGCCAATTAGGCGACACTAACCCGTTCTGAGAGGAAGAGAGCACAGGAGACGTCAGGCACACCACAAACCAAAAACAAACCACCGAAAACACCCGAAAACGCGACCCAAAAACTCGTTAAAAACGACCAGAAAGAGACCAACCGAAACGCACAGGCACCCACACGCACTCCACACACACGCACACACAATAAACTTAAATTTATTTAAAAATTAAAATAAAGTTTTTTATTAACTGAATTTAAACTGGATTTAGCACCAAATTAAAACATTAAACTCAATAGAGTTTATATTGAAGAGAGAAGAGAAAAGAGAAGAGAGAGAGACAATAAAAATTATGGCCAAAAACGACAAAAACAAAATTTGAATAATATATTTTTAGACCAACTCTTGTATTTAAGATTGGTCTAAAACAAACAAAGTTTGGACATTGGCTTCATTCAAGTGGCGAAACATTTACAGTTTCGCCACTTGAAGCCAAAATCAGCAAAACTGACCCTCTTATCTAAAAAACCCTCCCCCATAGCTCCCCTTATACTCTCCCCTTTCCTCTCTAACTTTACGGCAATTATAGGCCACAATAGTAAATTCGTGTCCCTTTCTATATATAGATAACTGGACAAATAAAATAAAAATAAATATTTTAAAGTTTTTGTAATAATTTTACATTGTTATTAAACATTATATATTAGACATATAAAAACATTTAAAATAAATGTTGCTATTTATTTATTTATTTTATGTTTTTAACTTTTACCATATTTTATTCAAAATTAACTACAGTATTTAAATATAAATCAATTTGTATTTATAACATTTGTTCTAATTTACAACTAACTCATTGATAAGAAATTAAAAGCTAGTTAAAAAAGTCACATCAGTTTAAATTTAAGTTGTCAAATCGTAAGTTATATAATAGTTTTAAATTAAAACTATATTCGATTTTTGTTTGAAATATATTTTATTATATATCGAGACTTTGTTTGTTTATTTATTTATTTGTATCAGTGAACGAGTCAACCGATAGCAAAATAACTATTTTAAAGCTGAAATCAAACGAAGCTCTCATATCATAACCTAATTATATGTTATGACATAAAAATATTATTTGAGTTAAACTTTAAAATAGTTGAAATGGAGAGAAAAATAGGGCATTTGCACTAGTAAATTTATATTGATGTCTGAATGAAAAGAACGGAATAGGAGACGACTAAAGCCATACTCGATATGAATGTATTTGCGTTTACTTTAAACAAATTCAAAGCACTTAAACATATTCGCGATTTATATGATTTGATTAAAATTAAATTCAGTTTATCTTTAGTCGACATTTTAGTTGTTTTGCTTAACCAATAATTTTCTAATTTAATCACAAAATTATTAAAACTGTTAGAAATGTTATTACAAACAAAACACAAAATAAAAATTATTATAATAGTGAATGTTAATGAAAAAATTACCCAGGTAAAATTAACATTATTTTTAAATGCAAACATACAAAGTTGTGAAATAGCAAGAGTTGTATTGAAAAATAATATAAACAAAATAAATCCAGATACAAATTCATCGAATTGTTTAACATTTTTGTATATTTTGTGAACTTTTGTGTAAATAATTTCAAAGTTATCTAAAGAACTCGATTCGAGAATATCAGAGAATTTTTGCGAAACAATACAACTCTTGTATGCAATCAATGATATCATTGAATATCTGACATTAAGTGAGAGAAAAAGTAAAATAGAATTAAAAATATTTTTTAAACAAATAATATGAATAATAGAAATTGTAAACGAAATTAAAAACTGTATTAAAGTCACAATTAATCCAATATTTCGCTCATATCTGTGATTAAGTAAAACCAATTCATTACTCTTCAAGTGATCCAAAACATACTTTCCTTTCAATAACACGAATATAGATATAATCATAATTTGAAAGACATAACACAGATTTCTAAAGCGATCAATAATTAAAATTATTATCGTTTTCGTCGACTTTAGTTCAATTGTTTTTATTTCAATTATCGCTTCAATTAATATAATGTAAGAAAAATATGTTATTAATAGAATTGAGAGAATATTCCATAAAATTTGTAATAATTTCTTCGGTTTTGTGTCATTGGAGCCAATACTCGAACCCCTATATGTGATTCCAATTATTTTATGATATTTCACTAAAATATTTAATCCATTTAATTGTTTCTCGTCATTAACTTTTAACTTGTCCATGTTAAAAATTTTTTTACAATTATTTAAAATATTATAACATTTATTGTTTGACAGTTTTATAACTGTTTTTTTTAGAAAAAATTTTTTTAAATAAAATTATTTAATGAAAAACAAATAAATAATTTATAATAAAATATAAATTATTTTCAAAAAATTATTTACATTAAAATAAACATTTATTTAAAAGTGTTTTTTATGTAATATATTTTTATAGTTTCGTTTTCTAATATTAGTTATAATATATTTTAAATTTAAATTAAATTATTATTTTTTAAATAGCAAGCAATTTACTTGTTTAATAATTTTTCATAATTTATTAGTTTTGACTCATTTGTAGAAAATTTAGAATTTATTGCACTTTTGTTATGATTACAACAAAAATGAAATTAAAATGAATTTTTTATTGAATATGTTTTGTGAATATAATTTATCTCTTAATATTGAAATAAATTATTATATTATATTGTTTATTATAGATATATTACTAACTGTTGTATTTAGTATTTAAATTAATAAATTTGAATATATAAGTATACTTTTGTTTAAACAATGGATCTTTATCGATATTTTTCCGGTGGGATTAATTATTCTAGTATTATAGATCTCATCAAAAGACATCTTTTTACCTTTGGAACCATATTTTTAATAAATTTAGTTTTCGAGTTATTTAATATTAAAGTTTTGACTTCAATGGGAATTTGGTCAAAATTCCAATTTTCAAAAATTAATTTAACCCCCGTCCTTGATTTATTTTCTCATGAATTTTTTTTGAATAATTTACTAAGAATAAGAAAGTTTTTAAACTCGGTTTCAAAGTGTGTCCACGAGATTTTTTGTACTTTTTAAATATATTTTTTATATTGCAACGACATGTGGACTAACAAAAACTCTCTTTCCCATGAGGGAGAGTAGCCTCCTTCAACTGAAAAAGACTTTTTCACATATTTACAAATTATTTACACAATTGATTTATATTCTGAGTCACAATCACATTCAGTTTCAGAATCACTGTTTAAACACTTATTTTTAAGGTTTTATTTAATTTATTTTGTTTAATTTAAACGTCATTGATGCCTGGTCCGGAAACCAATTAATATAAATTGATTTTTTAAATATATAAATATATTTTATTTTACTGCAAAATTACAGTTTTTTTAGAGTTGTTCCCTGAGTAAGCGGAATAACATGAATATACGTTTAGCACTAATAAAGGCTCTACAACTGATCTGAGCACTTACTCAAATAGTATTAAACGCAAAGGCATGTAATTCCGCTTACTCAAAGAAACCTCTTTAGTCCACGTCGTTGTCGTCGTCCATATCGTTGCAATATAAAAAATATATTTTAAAAATACAAAAAATCTTGTGATCACACTTTGAAACCGAGTTTAAAAACTTCTTTATTCTTAGTAAATTATTCAAAATAAAATTCATAAGAAAATAAATCAAGGACGGGGGTTAAATTAATTTTTGAAAATTGGAATTTTGACCAAATTCCCATTGAAGTCAAAACTTTGATATTAAATAACTCGAAAACTAATTTTTTTTTAAATATGGTTTCAACGGCAAAAAGGTGTTTTTTGATGAGATCTATGACACTAGAATAATTTATCCCACCGGAAAAATATCAATAAAAATCCTTTATTCTGTAAATTAAATTTTTAAATAAATAGATTGGCAGTTTTTTAAATTAAAAATTATTAAAATAAAATTTTTAGATTTGTTTTTTAAAACTTTTATACTGTATTAAACTTGGTTAAATTACTAAAGAATTGGGCAAAAATTTTCAAAAAATAATTTTGATTGTGAAAAAAAATATAATAGTAAAATGCGCATAATTTATTCTTCTAACTTTAATATTTAAAAAGTTATGCATGCTCAAAAATAAAAAAAATATTTAGCAGTTAATAAATTTTAAGATTAATTTACAATTAAACTGCATAAGATATTTTAATTATTCGTTTTAATAACAAATACATATATTAGAGCAAAATTAATAATCTGATAAAATATTTATATAAACAATTTTCATTTGATGGGAAATAATGCTTAAAATATTTAAATGCAAAATTGGCATTATTTTTCTCAAGTTTCCCAACTTTTGTCCATTTTATTACAGACTAATAGCTATATTATTTAGCGAAAAGAAAGTACTGAAAACTCGCATATGATTCGACTGATCGACAGATCGGACGGAGACTTCAACTCTTCCTAACCGTTCACTACATTAAATTACAGTCGGATTACTTCCATTACGCCGAAGACGAGCACTTTAGTGGTCGTACATATACAGATACAGCACCGGTAGGTTCGTTCAATTTTACAGTTGCCGAACTGACAGACAGTGAAAGTAATTCCAAACAAAATATAGACATTTCTGTGTTTGCGATCGTTATAGCAGTGATCACAGCTATGGCTCTAATTATAATCATTATATTTATAATTTTGATATACAAAGAGATGTCCAAAAAGAGCAAAACTTCTTATTCTACTGCATTTGCGGCTTCGATGTAAGAATTGTCTAAATCTTAAATTTAATTTCATTGTTTTAAATATCTTTTTTCGTTTATTTTTTTTAAAGTTATTTTTCATTAAAGATTTTTAAAAGAATTTGTTTTCAAAATTATTTATAATTATTTATTTATTAAAGTATTCATAGAGATTAACAACTAAATTATGTATTTGTTGTTAACCAACGCTTGAGATTTAAGCCGTTGTTCGTTATCTGTATTGTTGGTTAGTTTTTATGACATAAATATAAATTTATTAAACCTTGTTTGATCTGGCGAAAAAAATAAATTTATAAAATTATACATTTAAAATTATATTTTAAAAACTGGCTTTATTATTTTTTATTACTTAGATGTTATAACATAATTTTTATTTATTTTAATTTGTTTGTATTGACCTTATTCAATTTTTTACCCTAACATAATAAATATAATAAACAAATTTTCATGTTGTAACGTGAAGGTTTTTTAAAACAATTTTTAATTAAATTAATAAAATTTAGAAAAAACACAAATAAAATTTTAGCTTATAAATTATATATTTGGTAACTAATAAGTTTAATTAAATAACGGAAATATTTAAATTAATGAGAATACAATTTATATTATATTAAAAACTTTAAATATTATTCAAAAAAAATTTTTAAATTAGATATATTTTAAACAAATATTTAAATTAAGTTAAAACTTATAAAATCAATTGTTTTAATTGTTTTTAATAATTATGAAAATTAAGAATTATTAGAATATGTGTTGGAAATCGGATAATTGTCATAAGTATTGCATTTATTTGATTCCATCGATTTCTCCAAAAGACTTTTTTCTAATTTAGTGATAACAGACTTTATTCCAACGGCCAGTTCCACAAACGTAGGCCTGAGTTTGCAATCTTCCGACCAACATTTAAGCATGATCAAATAAATCAAATTTGGGCAAAAAGGTGGGCAAAGCAAACGTCTGCCATGTTTTAAATAATTAAAGAGATCCCAATTGTCGACATCAGGATATGGAATTGCGCCACGGTTGAGCAGTTCCCATAAAAGAACTCCATATGACCAGACGTCAGAAGCTGTAGTATAGATACACTTTTCGAGGCTTTCAATAGACATCCACTTAACGGGTAATTTACACTTTTTATTATCACTGCTATAATAGTTTTTTTTATAAATGTCACGTGATAGCCCAAAGTCGGCTATTTTAACGTAAAGCTTTTTGCTCAACATGCAGTTCCTGGCCGCTAAATCTCTGTGCACTATCTTTTGAATTTTTAGATAGTTAATTCCTGTTATTAAAAAACATAATAAAATAAAATAAAAATTATAATAATATTTGTATTATATCAATATAAGTTGTAATTAGTTATTTATTGCGAACCATCTGCTACTTGAATTGCAAACTCCAATAACTGCTTAACTGTCAAATTGTTGTTTTAATTTTTTATATATTAATACAACAATAAGTCTCCGTTAGGCATAAACGGCAACACAACTAGAGATGTGCCGTCGTCTCCAATGCAGATTTCAATCAGATTAAGCACGTGTTTATGTTCAAAGTTTTTCATCATTAAACCCTCGCGAAGAAAAGAAACAATTTTTATTTCATTCCTTTTTGTGGCTTAACATTGCAATTAAATTAATATAAATTTAAAATATATTTTACTGGAACTTACATCTATTCAATGTTTTTATAGCTACTACTCTACTCATATAATTTTCCGATTTATTATATGTTCCTCTATAAACACAACCAAAATATCCTTGACCAATTACCTCTTTCAGTTCAATATTGCTACGTTCAATTATTACATTTTCTATACGAAGTAATTCAATGTTATTCTTTAAAATTTGACTATCACTGATCTTGCTATTGTCTGCATGCACCGGCAATAATCTCTGAGTGACATTGGCCAAATTATTATCTAGGCAAATATTTTAATTAGTAATTGAAATATTAATTTTTAAAAATAAAAATAACTACCATGAACAAGAAGTTTTTAAATTGAGCAAAAAATCGAGCAAAGCAGCATCAAACGTACAAGAGTATATCTTAACGTAAAATTAATTCATAGGTCAGTTTACTCAAGCATTTATCTGTTTAATTTTAAAATGGATTATTTGTAACAAGTTAAATATTTTTATCATTTACTAATTAGTTTGACTGGTATAATTATTTGTTTAGCAATATTTTAATGTGTATGTCGTTAATAATTACTAATTAGTATTAGAGTGAAATATAAACTACTTTCTAAAAATTGATCTATGAAATAATTTGATAAGATCAAGTAATCTTTATCTATTATTAGAAATAAATCTATGAGTTGGTTTGAGTTAAGTTATGTTCTGGGGGCTGTTTTTAGTTTTTTTCGAAATAAAATTTTTCTAACCATGAATAACTAACAAATGTAGAAAAGCTTGATTAAATCAAAATCACTATGAGACCATTATATGGAATAATTTTAAAATAATATTATATCAATGTATATAAAAAATGTTATTGGTGAACATTACAAATATATATATAAAATTTAACTTGAACGCTAATATAATCATACATAAATAATACAATAAATTAATATTTAATTTTAAAGTTGGTTAATTTTATATTAATAATGATATTTTTATACATAAGTTTGTGGCGAAAAACGATATCTAAATTTTTTAAATTAAGGCTAAAATTATTATTATTATATGCAATTCACTTAAATTAAATTCTTATTAGATAAATGGTGTTAATTTTTTAAATTCTCTAATGTTAAAAAATAATATTTTAAATCTTCAATACTGTATTAATATTTTTTTTGTTTAAAAATCCTAATCAATCAACACTTATTAAATTTGTTAACAATTTAAATTAATGATATATTATAATGTTGTCTACTTATTATTTAACATTTCCGAAATTAAAAACGAATTGTTTATATTAACGGTGTCTTCTATGTTGTGATCATAAAAATGAGCACGCTGTTTATTTAATATAAAACCACGTTTTTTAAAATAATAAATACAGCCAAATACTATGGCAATTGTAAGTAAAATTAATATCCCTATTATAACAAAATTTTTATTTGAGATCATCCAATTAGAATCCGGGCTTATTAATAAAAAATAATATATAAATATTTTTATATTTATATACTTATATTTGAATGGTTTAAAAATTAACATATTAAATTTAAACAAATTACCTAAATTGAAAGTTTTCATCTTTGATGGAAAGATTGTTTGAAATTAATTTATATTCGAACCATTTGCTCCATTTGTTTAAATGGGTTTGATCTTCAATTGTCTTGTTTTGATTTATTTTTATTTCTGTTGAATCAATAATTAGTCGAATACTTGTGTCCGGTGGAGATGTCGAAAATAATTTGGGTCCAGTAATACAACTCAAATACTTGTTATTAGTATCGATTTATTATCAGTAAAATGGTTAAAATATTATCATAAGATCATTTTTGAATTACTTCTTTGCATTTAATTCCGGCCAAATATATAGATCTATTTGATCCTATACGTAGATTGCGTCCAATAATTGTAACAATGGTACCACCATTTTTGAGGGCAAAGGGGGGATAAACACCCAGGAGTTGCGGCTCAAGATAATTGAAACTGTCTCTTGAAACGGCTGTTTCGTTTAAATTAAAAGGACTTTCGTCAGGTCTCAGCCAATCACGAACTGTCATACGAATTAGGCCTTTAAAATTATATTATTAATTTAGTTAAAAAATATTATTTAAATTTTTAATTTTGTTATCACATTAATCTCAAATAAATTTTAATTTAATTTTTTTTTAAAACTTGAGTTCTGTTCAAATTATTGTTAAACATGTAACATTTTGCAATTGTGACTTAAGCCAACATTAAAAAAATAATTTACTTTATTAATTTATTACCAGAAATTTGTTTTTGAACCGATTTTGTCCGGCATTTAACATGTTGTAATTTCCATTCAATTATCTCGCAATCTGTGTTTTCAATTTTTACCTTAATATTAATTTTATCGGTTGATGAGTGGCGTTTCCCAAAATGGACGCCAATTATATTAATTAATGTCCCTCCTAATATTGGACCTGATTTTGGCAAAAATCAAACATTTCTACAGGACAGCGGGACTTAACTATGAATTTTCCGAATTGGCACTCGTTATCTGTGGCACAATATGTTTCACACCATTCGCAGTTTAAAGGCTCAGTTTTCTCTAGACATGTGGAACAGTATTTATGTATAGAACACGAGCCAAACGGATAACGAATTAATTGGTTGCCGGATATAAAGTAAAGATATTTTTTATTAATATCAAAAACAGAGTTGGGCCGAATAGATTGGGATGTTAATTGTAATTTAGTAACCAATAAATATAAACTCTTTTCGGATTTTGAGTGCTCGTCAAGAAGTACTTTCATTATCACACCATTTGCAGTGCCTACAGCTGCTACGGTTTGATTGTTCTGTACTGCAACGGCCAGTGATGTCACTTTACTATTAATTGATAATACGTGAAACCCACTTAATGTATGATAATTATCAAAATTTGGACTATAACATAATTTATTCTGCACTTGCGGATGAGAGCGCATGCACTCTGTCCTTTCCAAAAAACTATATTCTAACATTCCATTTCCACAACTGCAGCAAAAGCACGCATTGTTTGTATTATTGAAAGCTTGGTTAATTTGATTTATATTAAATGCACAAATAACCGAAATGATTTGATTGTTCTTTTTAGTTTCTGTTGTTTGTCCAATAAATGAAACAAACAAATTATGCAAATCATATTCATTAGTTAAATTTTGTTTCCTGTTAGATTCAATTTTGCCAAAATATGCAGTTGTTCTTATGTTATAAATAACATGATTGGAATCACTTTTTTCGATTGGAAAACTACAAACTAGTTGTATTTCTGAATATTTTATTAATTCTTTTACGTTAGGAGAGATACGAATTAATTTAGTTATATATTCTTTAGTGTTTTAACGGTAATCAGTTCAATAGATACGAAATAGATAAGTTTGTTGTAATTGAATCCATAAATGTATTTGACATCAGAATCACTTGAGTCATGATTTAATATTAATGCTATAATGATAAAATGGCATTACAAATGTTATTTATAATTTATGCTAAATGTAATTTTCTACTTTAATTAAAAAACAAATTTTAATTAAACCAATTTTTAATTAATTAATAATATATAAGTAATATACAGCTGTTTTTAAAACTAACTTTATTGGTTTTTAATTTCTAATTTAATATTCCTTGCACATATTATTAAATTAAAATTATCGCAACTATGGAATTTCTTTACGAATTTACTATAAAAATATTTTTGAAAAATATCAGCTTGTTAATTTTAAAAAAATTAAAATGTATTTTCAGTTAATTAGAAAAATTTCTAAAATTTTGAAATATACAAATTATTCATTACTAAAAATTATTGTGTACATTTATTTTTATTTTTAAAATATTTTACAATGTTACTATTAACTATAATTTTAAATATTAATTAATTATTGATTATATTTAATTTATAAAAATTTTTTAAATATAATTTGGTCGGTTTTTAAAAGTTTATATCAGTAACAAATTAGTTAACATCTGGTTAAACTAAAAATTTCAAAAATAATTTGCAAATTAAATAAAGAATTATAATTAAAAATTAAAAATTTAAATTACCGTCATAACCAGATGTTTTTTGAACTCTTATGATTGGAGAACTGCTCTGAATGGGTTGGCCTTTATATGTGTGCGCTACATATAATTCAGATTTGCCAATTGAAAAGTTAGCAAAATAAGCAAAACTAGACGATTGTCTGCCGACAAACCATAATGTTTCGTTAGGTTTGTCGTAAAATGTATTTATTGACAAGTTGTCGGCTCTAGAATTATAGCATTGGCCTTGATATACGTCCTTACAAACTAACAAGACCGGGATTTTTTGTCTATCGTAATTTATTAAAAAAATCTGATTGCCATTATTTACCATATTTTTATTTTCATTACAAGCTATCGATGGTGGCAAACAATTTTTATTTATAGGTTCGGTTGTGAAATTGTCGATTATTTGAAAAGATTTGTCCGATACCCTGTACACCCCATTCCGTGTGTGTGTGGTTGTTTTCCCGATTCACTATTACTTCAAACAGTTCTGAATTAAATTTAATTGTTTTAATATTTTCTTTGGTATTTTGTTGAGATACACAACATTAATGTTATAATTTAATATTGTTTGACAGATTATAAAAATTTTGAAATAAATGTTACATTTTGTTTTTTTAATTCATAAAATAGAAAACAAATTAGATAAATTTATTTTAATTATATATAATAAAAATTCATCTTTGAAGTAATTTTATAATTTATTTAATGATGTGTTTTTAAACACCATTTAACAATATAAATAAATCTCAGGGTATTAATATTATTTATAACACAATATGATAAACTAAATAAATTTTAAAATTATTAAAATTAATTAATTTAGTTTATTAAAATTTGCACAACAAATCAAAAAGTTTCTATTAAATAATATTTATTTATTTTAATAATTATAACATAAAATAAAAATAATGAAATTTTTTTAAGTGTAATTTGTTATACATTTAATGAATTTATAAACCTAATTTCATTGTTTATTTTATCTTAAGCATTTATCTTATCTCTTTCAATACTTAAAAAAAAGTTTTGATAATTTTATTATATTAGAAAAATCATTTTAAAATAATTCAAATATTAATTATAAACAAAATTTTTTTTAAATTGTTTAAATTTTGTGAATTGTTTTATAGTTTAAAGTAATTTAATTTAATATTATATATAATACATATATAACGAATATATTATGTAACAAATTAACTTATCTCTGCATTCTTATTAGTAATCACTGTTTTTAATATTTACCTTGGATACTTTGATATTCTGACATTGCTTATAATTTGACTACTATAATTAAGTATATAATAAAATTTGCGTTGCAATTACTAGATTATGTAGGTGTATTAGCTTACATGTCAAATTGATTATGTTATAATAAAGTAATGAATTTTAAAAAATATAAGTTCTTGCAATTTGATTGTGCAACAAAATAAAACAAAAATATTATTTTATATAAAACTTGCTTTATAATAAATATATATAAGTTTTACAATAAGATAAATTATTTAGTAATAAAAAAAATAATTTAAATTTATTTTTAAACCAAAGAATAAATATAAAAATTATATTTAAATATTATATCAATTTGTTAAATGTAAAAAATAAATACTGGATTTAACTTATAATTTAATTTATTTTTATTTTTGGATATATTTTGCACATTCTTTTATTTTACTATAATATAATCGCGTTTTATATTTAATAACCTTTTTTGCTAAATTTTAATTTTGGTTTATTATTAACACTCTGTACCCTCTGTATCGGCCAAACTTTTCAAGCTTTGTATTACACGTTTTCATCTATTATTTTAAATATACAGTATTAACAAATAAAAAATAAGTTTATTTCAATCATTTTATTAAAGTATGTATTTAACAAATATTGTGTAAAATGTAAAATAGTTTACATTTAATTAAATAAAATAATAAAAATTAATTTAAAGTTTGTTTTGTCCTAAAATAAATTGTATAATAAAATATGTTTTAGTTTTTTATACATCATAAACTGATTGCATACTTTAGTATCTTAAAGTGTTTAAAAAAATTTTAAAAATTTAGTTTAAAAATATATTTTTAAATTTCATAACCCATTTAAAAGAGTAACTATTTGTTTGAATAGCTATATTTTGACTTAGAAGTAACATATTATTTGTTTAATAAAAAATCTCATATTTTTTATCAATTTCTAAAATATATTTAGTACTAAATTGGTTTCGTAACCTAGTTTAAAATTGTTTGATAACTTATCTTTGTTTTAATTTAAAAATTAAATTTCAAACATCACATAAATAATTGTTATATCTGCAAATAAAAATAAGCATTTTAAGTAAACGGCTTTGCTACAAACTACATATACGTAGAGTTTAGTTGTTTGCACTTAAAATTGTAGCAATATCTAGAGTTACCCTAACTTATACTAAAATCTTAACTAGGTTGAAATCTCCGGTTGTAGAGAAAAAAGCTTAAAAACATGATACAAGAAAGTTAGTTGTTCCATATACACATTAATATTATAATTTGATATAAAGTTGGTTTAGCCTAATAATTTTAAAATATATTAAAAAGTACATAATTTAAAATAAAATATACCACTTTTAAGTCAAATATTTAAAAACACATAGATTATAAATAATAATATATTTGCAATTAATAAAATAAATTATAAAGAACAAATTTTGAAGATATTTTTTTTAATTATATACATTATTTTACATAAAAATGTTTAAATAAAATAAATTATAATTTAATATAAATATTTAATTAATACTTTTTTTTATTACCAAAATATTTTTTTTAATAAATATTTAAAATTATTTAATAAAATAAATAAAAATTTGTTTTTTATTTAAATACTTAAATAAAAATCAATAAAATAATAATTCTTATTAATAAAATATTTTTAATTATATAAATTAAATTCCATAAAAGTTTTAAATAAAATTAAATTTAGTCCACAATAAATATTAAATTAATATTATTTTGTTAGTAAGAAAATATTTTTTCAACTAGACTCATAAAATACATTTAAAAAATTTTTGCATTTATAAAATTACAATGTTTAAAAATAAAACAAAATTAGCTGGTTTAAATGTTTTGGTTTATTATCATAAAATATTTGGAGTTTCATATTGGGGTTCGAGTATTGGTTCAAATCAAACAAAACTTAAAAATATTTTACAAATAATTTGGAATATTTTCTCAATTCTTATAATTATATATTTTTCATATATTTTACTCAAATCAACGATTGATTACTTAAAGACAAATGAAGTAAAGAATACGAAATCAATAATAATTCTAATTATATATGACTTACGAAATATTTATTATACTTCGGAAACAATAATACTTTTAATATTTGTGTTATTGAGAGGAAAGTCTGTTTTGGATCACTTGAAGAGTAATGAATTGGTTTTACTTAATCACAGATATGAAAGAAATATTGGATTAATTATCACTTTAATACAGTTTTTGATTTCACTAATACTACCCATTATTCAAGTTATTTGTTTTCAGCGCTATTTATATTCATTTTTATTATTTCTTTTACTTAATGTCAAATATTCAATGATATCATTGATTGCATACAAGAGTTGTATTGTTTCGCAAAAATTCTCTGATATTCTCGAATCGAGTTCTTTAGATAACTTTGAAATTATTTACAGAAATGTTCACAAAATATACAAAAATGTTAAAAAATTCGATGATTTAGTTTCAGTTTATATTTTATTTATTTTGTTTCTTAATTTAATATTGGTTATTTCTCAAGTTTGCATGTTTGCTTTTAATAAAAATAGTAGTTTAACCTGGGTAATTTTTACATTTATTTTTACAATTTTAATTCAATTAATTTTATGTTTAATTTGCAATAATATTTCGAACAGTTTTAGTAATTTTGTGATTAAATTAGAAAATCATTGGTTAAGCAAAACAACTGAAATGTCGACTAAAGATAAACTGAATTTAATTTTAATCAAATCATATGAATCGCGAATATGTTTAAGTGCTTTGAATTTGTTTAAAGTAAACGCAAATACATTCATATCGAGTATGGCTTTAGTCGTCTCCTATTCCGTTGTTCTCATACAGACATCACTTCAATAAATAAGTTATAAAAAAATTTTATTTAAAAGAAATATTTAAGTATATTTTTTAAAAATATAATAATAAGTTAATAATCTGTTATAATGTTACTTTGTTATAAAAATTTTATTCTTGATTTTCTAGTCAACAGTAATACACTGAATGTCAAGTTTGTCGAGATGGGTTGGTTACCAAGATCTGTTATCTGGTAGTGTATGTGAAGTTTAACCACAAACTACGTATACAGATCTTTCAAGTGTGTGCTCCTAAACCTGTAACCACTATCCAGAGTTACCATACCTGACGGTGAAGTGACGATTCCTGAATTGATTGAAACCCCCAGTTATGCAGGAGGAGAGCCGTGGGCTGATTAAACCACCCCTCGTTAAAACCTGACTATTTGGACAGATATTATAGCTATGAATACTAGTTGTGATGTTTGTTATTATGTGATATAAATTTTATTATTAAAATTAATAATTAAGAAAATTAAAATTTCTAACTTTAATTTAAAAATAAATATTAAGAAATGTTGAATTTAAATAGTAATATAACATGAATAAAGTTTTGAATGTAAGATTTTACTTGTTTACTATTGATTTGTTAAATAACAAACAATTAACCAGGTTAGAATCACATAAGAAAATTAGGATATTGGCTCAAAACAGACAAAAATAAATAAATTATTATAAATTAAAAAATCTCTTATTTCTTATAATAATATTTATTTATTATATTTATGTCTTCTTCACCCAATTTTAAAGCGAATGAACTGTGTAAACTAGTCCTGGCCCAAATTACTTATTTAGCAAAGTTCGTACAACGTTTAATTAAGTTCTTAACCTAAAATTTAAAGTTTGCTCTTGTTAGTATAAACTAGAAAATTTATTATTAACTTATTCTATTTCTATATATTAAAGCTGAAAAAATTGCGTTTTATTAAACAAATTAAAACTATTTATAACTCAGAAAATAAATATGACAACAAACATTTAGTTAGTAAAAATAAAGACATATTATCATTAGATTTTACGCTATTTTATTTGTTAAAATATTTTTTAATTTTTATTAAAATTATTATTTAAATTTTAATATGTTAGCTGACCAAGTGAGCTCTTGCAAAATAAAATATTACATTTAATAAAATAAATATAATATCATATACAGTATAAGATAGTAAAGAATAAATAGAATAATTATAATTAATAGTTAAATTCATATAATTTTAATAAATGCAATTGGGTGTTTAGTAAATATACAATTAGAATCATAAATAACATAATAATAATTTATATTTATATTTTAAATAATTCAATATACAAGTATAAAAATTAAATTCAACTTGTGTAATATATTATTAAATAAAACGTATAAATACTTTAAATCTAAATAAACAATAGACAAAATATTTATAATAAATATTACTTAATATAAAATTTAATTAAATAAAATAAAAACAATAATATCGTATATATAAAACATGCGAGATAGTAAAATAATAATTGACCTAGTTTATTTCAATTTATTCTATTTTATAAAAATTTAATGAGCAAAATAATATAATAAAGTAAAACTAAAAAATATTAAATAATTATTTTGCTATACATATGTAATATTTAATTTTATCTTAAAATAGGAACAAATATAAAAATTATATTCAAATTATGTTTAAGTTTACTAAATAAAAAGTATGAAAACTATGGATTTAAACAAACATTTGCCGCAAAATCTAATCATCAAATCAGCGGAAAGTCATTTGTTTAGAATTGGTTTATGTCTTACGAATAATGACATTAATTCAGTTCAGAGAAGATCTCTATTACACAAACCTATTGTCGTGTTTGTAGTGCTATTAATAAATTTATTTAAACATGTTATAATTTTATTTCAAAATAATAATTCTTATTTATTAGTAGTTTTTGGGGATGTTTCAAGCTATTTTAATTTTAAATTTTATTTCAACATATCAGCTAGCTTATTTATATTTTTGAGTTTATGTTTGCAATTAATATATTATTATAACTATAGAAATGGTATAAAACCGACATTTCTTGCAGTGTTTGAAATGATGTCGGGTTTGCGTTCGCCTAAGAGTATAGGTCTCGACAATGAACTTCAAATTCGGAAATTAATTAAAAAAACCAATATTTTACTAAAATTTATTAAAATAAATAATTCTAGAATAATACCAACATTTGCAATAATGTTCATGGTTGCTCCTTATATCTATGTTTTCACACTAACAGAAACTATAATTTATGGAATTCCAAATACGTTTTTATTTACGTTATTTATTTATTATTCGTTTAATTTTTTAATATATAGTGTACTTTATTTTTATGTTTTATGTAATTATTTAAAATCTAAATTAAAATTAATTAATTTATTAATAACTAAATATAACAAAAATATTAATTATAATATTCTAAATATTATTCATTCATTGAATTTAATTTATAGTGAAATCAATGAATATAATACCACTTATTGGTCGAAAATTTTATTATCTTTTTGGCTAATTCTCGGAAGCGTTTGTGTATTTCTATTAATTGTGTTATTATTTAAAGAGTTGTTATTAATTGTAAAACTTAATTTGATTTACGGACATTTTCTTTTGACAACTTTATTTTTATTTATTATATTCACGGCTTCGTCAGTCAATTCTGAAGCGAATAAATCGTATAAACTATTAAATCATTTATATGTCTATAATTTCTTTGAATCTAATCAAAGGAAAAACAGTATTTTATTAAACAAATTAAAGGTATTTATAAATAAAACGTCAAAGCATAAATGCACAATGTATTTTTACATATAACCGGCTATTAGTAAAAATTAAAACAATTGTTTGTCCTTGTTTTAATTTGTTAATAAGCAGTTACTGGTGTGTATAGATGCATTTCAAAATGGCGGACATCGGACAACAGTACGACCCTATTTTCGAGACGTACTTTATGGAGGAGGAGGGTACCACTTTGCCCCCTGAATTACCCAACGTAATTTATGTTCCGAACCAAAATGGCGGCCAAAATGGCGGCGATGACGTCAGAGCTCGACGTACTTTCTGGAGGGGGCTTTGCCCTTTATTGCCCCTTTTCCTACGTACTTTATAGCCAAATTTTTTATATCGCACTACAGTGCAAGGGCATTTACCGAAGTGGCCATTGGCCAGATTTTACCGTCGGTAAATTTTTTTTTGTTTTTTTCAAATTTTTAATTTTAATGCCCTACAGTACGATGGTGTTTTCCGAAGTGGTGGCCAGCGGCCAATGACCAGATTTTACCGTCGGTAATTTTTTTTTCAATTTTTCAATTTTATTGCACTACAGTATGAAGGTGTTTACCGAAGTCTGACCAAATTTTTCCCAAACTTCCCGATTTTTCCCGAACTTCTTTTTTTCATAACCGAAATTTTCCGAATTTTAATGCACTGATAACAAAGACTATTTTCAAACCTAAACCCAACTTTTAACTGTATATACTACCTGAAAATTTTACAAAATATTTTGGCGCAAAATTTTATTGTACTGTTTAAAACCGGCTATTACGTAATACTTAACTTAGAGTTTTTCATGGATTTAGAAAAGCTCAATGTTTAAACCCGACTATTACGCAATACTTAGTTATCAAATTACCATAATTTAATATTATAAGCACAAGATGATTAACTTTAGCTGTTTCATAATACCGTATTAGCAATAAGTATTAAATGTAAATACAGTATTTACTCTAACAAAATAACAGAAAAATTACGTAATAAGAATTAGTGCAAATTAAATCAAAATTAAGTATTTTTAAGTCAATGTATTGAGGTTTTACTGTATTCGCTAAACAATCTGTGCTAATGTGTGTTATCAGTCAGCTGTTGCACCGTAATAGCAATAAGTATTAAATAAAAATACAGTATTTG